>JASXSY010000305.1:0-220926 GCA_034509805.1 Sipha maydis
TTGACTGTTTCCGATCTCTTGAAAACTTATACAAAACGTTAACAGCTACGCGGAATACATACAATGGGCTAACAAGCACGTATCTCTAATACATTATAATAAAATACGTATATTACAGACAGTTGAAAAATGAACAAATATGAATTGTTTCAGCTGGGAATTCAAGATAAAAATATACCAGTATTAAAATTTTCCGAATCCGTGGGCAATAAATTTGCAACAAGAAATATTTTGACAGCAATTCACTGAGGATATGTTTTGAGATTTATTCCGTGTCGTATGTCGTGTCCTGTTTGTATACATAGAAAATAAACAGGTACATATATAAAACATAAAAATTACATGTTATGCATATAATCATTGTACTTCGATAATATATTTTTCATTCTGCATATTTATTATTGTTGAGTACATTACTTTTTAATTTTATTTCAGAAATTAACTATTAAGTAGTTTGAAATTTAAATATTTATGAAATTGCATAAAATAACGATTTATTCTCGAACGATTTTAAATATTTGTTATAATTCAAAAAGTATAAGTCGCAGATTTTTGAAATTTCTACCAGCTGTTGAGATTGGTATTTCCTTTATGTCATATTTTTTCAAAATATTATATTGATTTTAAGCCACTTATAGGAATTTAAAATATTCGATTTTTTTACATTTTATTTTTATAATCGGTGATAAAAAAAAATTTGGCTCGTACAAAATACTTGAAAATTTAATAGAAGATTTCACAGAAGTAGTTCTTAATGTCATTAAAAAATTATTAAAATCCATAGGCACAATTTTTTTTTATAAGCGTTTGAACAGCGAATATTGACATAAAATTACATGTAAAATATAATATAATGTATAATATTGATTAATATTAATATTGATAATATTAATGACAAACTATGTCGCTGTAGGCAACTGCCAACCCATCCTAATTAAAAAATATATTTATCGTTTCAAAATAAAATATACTTATTACAATATTTATAAATAACAATGTATTATATCCTAGACAAACATATCACCTCCGTTCAGAATCGTTTT
Source organism: Sipha maydis (assembly GCA_034509805.1). Taxonomy (NCBI): domain Eukaryota; kingdom Metazoa; phylum Arthropoda; class Insecta; order Hemiptera; family Aphididae; genus Sipha; species Sipha maydis. Next base: position 1,044 of record JASXSY010000305.1, read on the forward strand.
TCGTATACAATGATACCTATCATTGAATTCAAATTTAACAAATCCATTATAATGACCTATCCTATGAAGAGTCGCACTTCACCCCCAAGTTTACAGCAGAGCGAGGCCCATCCGGTTCTTTTTTTAATATGGTTTTTTTATGTTAGGCTTTTATTGCACATGAGACCTACGATATTTAACATAATTGTGAATATAAATTTGTTAGTAGTTAAGGTGATCTGGGGGAATATTTTAGAACTGAAATTAAAGTTGATATGGGTGGATCTAGATTTGTTTATCTTAATTGTTTATAGGCGAAACCAATCTTGTAGTTATGTAAGGTGAAGGTTGTTTGTAGCAGTGTTTATATCGGAGTTGGATAATGTTTTTTTAAAGAGTTACTAAGGTGATTGAGATTACTTTTGTAACTTGATAGAGTTTTGGTAGATGAGTTTTTGCCATATGCGATGGGCTCGACGCTTCTCCGTGATGAATTGTATTATTTATGAAGGTGAAACGTTGGTTGTTTTAGGTTATATCACATGCCAGATTTTAGATGGTAATTATTAAGAATTATAGTGCAATGTCTTAGTCAAGTGCGATTTCAAGGGAGATGTAGAGAGTAATGTAATTTTCTATAATTTGGCAAAATTGTTTCCAGTTTATTTTGCCTGTAGAAATTGTCGGATAATATTTTTTTATGGTTGGAATGTCATTTAGAGTTCGTGATATTAATGTGTTATCTATGGAGAGATCAGAAAAGTTAGTAATAGAGTATCTACTCGTAATATGACTAGGAAGAGTAGAGATAAAGAAGTCTAGGACATCGAGATGTATGTTAGCATGGTTTAGTGTTAGGTTGTTGTGAATTTGACCTCAAGTGTTAGGAAAGCTAAAACTCCAACGGGAGTCTTTAGCGTTAACATCACTGTTACCAAGAAGTTATTTCTGAGGGAGTTAAAAAAATGAAAGATATAATAATGTATTAGATTTATACTAGAATGAGAGTAAGTCAATGAGATAGTGGTAGGAATATGGATTAGCTTTAACTATTTATGTGTAACCTGCATGGCATTACTTTGATATGGTGGAAGTAGGTTATGCTTTATATTTGATTTTATTTATGCTGCAGAAACAGCGTGGGCTGAACCATTGGTATGATAACAGTGATAAGTTGAGTGGCCAGATATGTGATAAGAGGAGTTTGGTGTTAGATGGACTTCACTGATAAGTAATACGCTGAAGAGGTTTGTTGATAGGAAGGCATAAAGTTTATTTATTTGGTGTAGTATGATTGAGAATTTGTGAATGATATTTATTAACTATTACCATTATAATAGAACATTGGTTCTTCTGCAATAGTAGATAATAGAGAGATTTGGGGATTTTTTTTATACATAGCTATGAGTTCTTTTTTAATTTCATTAATTAAAGTGGAGTTGTGAAGATTATTGATAATTACTCTATAAGCTCATTCTTGTTTTAGTTTATATGTATTAAAAGCAGTTTCTTTTGTTTAGAGAAATTTGATAACAGCGTTATAATAATCTTAACTATTGAAAAGTTTGTTGCCCTTTGTAGAACTTTTGCATAAGAAAGGTTCTCTATTTGTCAGCTATTTATCATTTTCACAGAAAGTTTTGTAGTATTTCACAATACCAATAAATATAGGTGGCGGATAATTGGTGTGTGAGTAGACATTTTAAATTAGATCTGGTTCTTGATACATTTTTTCGAGTTCAGAATTGTGTTTGGATCTATCTTCAAGATTCAAAAATAGAAAATAGAAATTTTGTTGGTAACTTCAGTTTCAGCTAGAAAGAGAAATGTTTGAACGATCCTCTGGATTGAGGGTAATTCAGCTATCGTTGGAATTTGAACTTGAAGATTCGTTTAATGGGCAATTTATACTGGGTTCGGTGAATTGCGTCCCAAAAAATAAATGTTAATACACAGCTAGGTGAATTGCGTCCTCATAACAATAAATTATTGACCAGATTCGAATATGTTAAAGCCGTTTCATTTAAATTTTTGCCAGTTTAATATACATAATATACTTTCATGTATCACAAATAAAAAATAAAACAGACTTTTTGGAAGACCATATGGCCAACCTCCTCGCGGTGTCTTCTGGGTAATGCTAATGTTAATACTAGGACGCAATTCACCTAGTTTTACGAAAATGGGACGCAATTCACCTAACGCCATTTATACGCTCTAAATACATGTTCGATAGGTTTAGATTTATGTTGTAGCATGGTGAGTTTTAGAGGTAGTTATCAAATATGAATAAGATGAATAATGTTGTATCTGGATTGTTTGTGTACAGTAGCAAAAAGCACGGTTTGAATTGGAAAAAAACGGTGTAGAATTAAATTTGTATTAAAAGAAATACTGGTAACAGTAAGTAAAGTAACAGCGAAAATGAGTTTTATGGTCAACGGTCGCCATAAGAGTGACATTGATATATAAAACAATAACTATAAATTTGTCTATTATTAACTTATATTTACAAATGGTTTGAGTAAATTATGAGGTGTGAGAAAACAAAAGCAATAAGAATGGTTACGAAAATTAACGTTGAAGTGAAAAGAGGAAAAGGAAGATCAAAAAGAAGATAATTGGATATTATTGAAAACTATTGAGGGCTTTTGATAAGTACGTAGAAGATGTTATACATCTTTTACTTTTCATACATAATTTTCTAAAATCGAGACAAGTGGAGGTTTAGAACTAGTGTGGCTGACTCCAAATAGTCGAAAAAAAGGCGAAGAAGAAGAAGAAGACATATTTTCAATTTATAAACATAAAGAATAAAGAATATTATATAAAGAAAATGTTTACCATAAACATACATTTTTAAAACTGTTTATTTATTAAAATATAATTAATTAACACACGTTATATTTTTAATATTTAATAATTAATATCAAAATTGAAAACCGATTATTTTCAATTATTTCAATCAATATTCTTATTTTTTACTTTTCATTGAAATGAAATATTTCAAGAAAATAAATTTCATGACATTTTAAAACCCTATATGTATGCAATACTGTTCAGCCGAATATGAGTATGTATATATAGATATGCGTACACTATATATTTTTAAATATACAAATTCCATATGTGTTGTATATATATTTTTTTCGTTTATGGTTTTTAGATTATTTTCAATATGCATGTAAGGTAGAGCATCGATCTCAGCTCAAAGTAAACACATGGGATTATTCATGAAGGTGTTATAATATATATATATATTTGAATATATAAATATACAAATATAAAGCTATCGAGATGAAATAAATAGCTAGAAAAGCGAGTGTAGTGTGGTAATAACGGCAGGGGAAAAAAATGGTGGCATTTCTTCAGTAGTATACGTTTATGTGCGTATATTATATATATATATATATATAATTTTTAAAAAAGCGAATGCACATATGTATATTTTCACTGAATTCGATTGTATTCCGTAGTATTGAAACGGGTTGAGATCGAATGGCGTTGTTGTTCACGTAGTGTTACTAATGGGAAATTCAAACGAAATATAATATGTTTGATGTACGGTTGTTGAAGTTGAGTGGCATTAATATTCTTTTCGGAAATATGCGCCAAACGAACGTTAGACAAGTTTAGGAAGAGGCGTATGCAGGAAATTGCTCACTTGTCGTCGTAGCACCGTGGGAATAGTTCGTACGATGACGCCCAAGTTGTTGCGCATGTATGTTTACGTGTTTGTATGTATGTGTGTGTGTGTGTGTGTGTGCGTATTTATATATAAGTCATTTGGAAGATATTAAATTTCTTCAGATAATACTGCGTTTCAAGTCGTAAAATTACACGAGAGTCATTAAAAAAAAACCGCACATACGCCATTATATATATATATATATATATATATAAAGTTGACACGAGCAAAAATAAGAGAAATGAGTAGAACTACGTTTTCAAAAGTCATATCGGGATGTACCAATGTTTTGTAAAATGATGTAAAAAGGAAATGCATTAACCAGTAAACGAATCAAAAGGGAAAAAAGAGCGTATATTCAACGATATTATTGGGACAGTAACGATTAAAAGTCATATGATAGTAATTAAAAATTCCGTAAATCATGAAAACGTTTTTAAAAATAAAACATATAAAACAATACTCACTCTGGAAGTTTAACAGAGTATTTGCAATAATCTTAAAATAGTTCGACCACAAAAATACGGTTGTTTTTATTTTTAACGAAGAAGAAAAAGAATTAAAAAAAATAGGTGAAATGAAAAACACAAGTAACTCAGAAATTATACGTGCAGATAATTTATGAAGCCAGATATATATGTATTCAGTCTCTTACAATTTTATTTTATTATGTAGTAGCTAAATCACCCGGCGTTGCTCGTATGTCCAGTCCAAAACTCTTTCGACCCTTAATAATGCGATTTTCAAAAAAACCTTTCTTAAAACGGTGAACATATGAAAAGAACCTCTATTCCAAATTTGAAGTTGGTAGTTGCATAGTTTTTGAGATACAGCGATCAGTGAGTGAGTGGTATTTGGATTTTACAAGTATAGATTACGGATTAAAAAACATAAAATTGACATCCAAACATGTTTTATTTGAATTATAGCTCATAGTTATTCTACAAGTAATATCGCTCAAATGTTTATGTTTAACAACAGAAAATGCATTTAAAAGATATTCCAACTGGAAAATTAACGACTGTTAATATGTATTCCTAAAATAAATTAATTCAAAAAACACTACACTCCAACACTTACTGTAAAACCTGCGCCACCAATCAACAATACTCTATCTTTAACTCAAATCAAAAACCTTCATATGTACAAGTTATAGATAACACACTGCTAACCCATCATCTACTCAAAAATTATTATTTAATTCATAAAAGAACTTAAATCGATACTAAATCTCCTCTTGCTTGTTGTAACATCCCGAATAAATAAAATTACATTCCCTATAATTCCCGTTCCATCATAACTTCATTATTAACTTCCGTTTACGTACTATGTTTGTATAAATATATACATTGTAATAACATATGCTATGTTGACTGATTGTAAGTTTAAATATTTGTTATGAAATTATTATTTTTATTATAATTTTATTTATACTGTACATGCTATCGTTATCTATATTGTATCATTATTTAATTTAGAATTTAAAAATATTTACTATGAATATTTCTGTTTTTTTTTTGTAATTATTGAGCTTAATTTTTAAAAAAAAAAAATTTAAAAAAAAGGAAAAAGAAATGTATGTAATGTATATTTATTTATTTTTATTTTTTTAATATTTTTTATTTATGTATTTATGTATTTTTGATAGTTTAATTGTTCATTATCTTAATAATATTTTTCTCATTTCAAGACCATATACTGTTAAAAATATGTAATTATTTTATTATGTGTACATTTAAATGCAGTTCCCATACTATTTTTCGAATGATATGCAATTGAGTATTTTAAATTTTATCGAATTATTAATTATTACATAATTTATCTGGTTTATCTTTTTATTTATTTTCGTAAAAGATAGATAGAGAGAGAAGTATATATATTTCAATATTTGTAACCAGTTAATATTTTTTAGTAGTGTAAGTAAATTTATGTGAATAATTAGGTTTTGAAAATGCCTGTAGGAAAAGTCTGGGTAAAACCATTTGTGTCATATCTGTATCTATAACTGATTTGAATTCATTAGCTGTAACAGTTGATATTTGTACATTAGATATGCATCAAATTTTAATACTAATATTAATCAATATGCTATGCATTATATTAAACCTACGATCTTGGTTTAAATAACAATTATTTTTTAATTATAGATGAAATTTACTTGAAAATTTAATAACTATTTTTTAAAACACAGCAGCAAGAAAAATATTTAATTTTAAATTATAATACATTTTGAATTGAAATGTTTGTTCTTTTTAGATCAGAACGCAAAATGTATATCAATATAAACTCATACATATTATAAGAAAAAATATACGAAACGCTGTTTAATTTAAAAATGTCATCATTATATATTAAAAAACAACCAGATGCAATAAAACTAGTTAGTTAAATTATACAAAGTAAAACATAAAAATGTCAAAACAATAAATAAAGGATGACATTTTCGAGTGATTTAAAAATAAAGATTTTAATGTACTTTTTCACACAAACATATTTTATTTTATGCATTCAATTTTTAAGTTCCTAATTTTTTTTTTTTTTAGCAATTGTTTTGTGAACAATACAAATATTTTATATCATAACTTCAGTACTTTATATAAAACTAGTAAGCCGCAAAAATTGAATTATGAAAAGTATACTTTAGTTTTATTGTAACTGAAAAAAAAAAAAAAAAAAACGTTTACTTCAAAAACATAAATCCACGAATGAATTTCCGATCATATTATTATTGTAATATTATTAGATACCATACGTTTAATATTCTACTAAAAGAGGTGCTCACCAAAACTAATTCTATGTATTTTCCAGTTCAAAAGGATTTCTAGAAAGTAAAAACATTTTCTCTGCAGCTTTATGATAATAATATTATATTATGCTATATTATGTGGTACACACCACAAATTGAATATTTGAAAACAAAAATAATATTATCACTAAAATGTAATTATAAGATTTTCTTACTACAATACTGCTTGTCTATGTACAAAGTACTGTTTGAACGTTACCAGTTACGTGGTAAATGTATTGAACAACATCACCAGCATTATTCGTCTGCTCAAATATATTTTCATGTGTATTTAAATGAGTACATGTACGTGATCTAGATACTAAGTTAACTTAGCATTCACACATGATGATTTGCATGTACAGTGCATGAGCAACTCGCTATAATTCGATGTTTTACACAAGATGTTTATTGTGTGAAAATTTGATAATTTTCTTGAGTTCAATAAATAAATTAAGGATTAGATCAATAATAACATAAAGTATTAAGGAAAAAATAATTTGGAAACACATTACATCAATCGACACATACAGTGACGCATGTAAGAGAAGGTAATGCGAGTTGGAGATGCACAACCTAATGTTGGCGGTCAGGTACAATTTCCTTCGAACGTAAATACCGCGATTATCCGTTATCGGTCGTTGAAATAACATTTATCTCGTGATGAATTCGCGCAACACGAGAGGATTTTTAGTTTTAATTTTTAATACGGTCCACGTGAGATCGGTCGATCGTTTTAAACGACAGATGCGACACCGCATTAAAATAATGACCAAAACTGTACATGCACGAGTATGTATATCTGTCATGATCTAAATCCTTTTAGCTAACGGCAATGGTCACATGTTACTAAAATGGTCAATCACATTTCCCAGTTAATGCACATCAAGCTGGGTTGTTCAGATCACGTTAAAGTATTTAATGTTCAAATATTTTTAGGAACAAATATTTAATATTAATCCAGTAGTTGTAATCGTTTTACTGTTGCGGCTAAATTAATAATATAGTAGTTGTTCCAAATCGTAAGGTTAAATCAATAATAAAATTAATTACTCGATTAGTTTGTTGTGTCAGCATAGTAGGTAGAATTAAATTTAATTATAAACGTTTCTTCTATATTATTATATTTACTTTCAAATTTCCAGCTGTTATTTATTCTCCATGTGGTCATAAATAAATAAAACACTATTAGTACTATATAGTACCCCATGCAGTAACTTGCGCGGTATTAATTTTATTTTCATTTTTTGATCCGTTTTGTTCATCGTCGCATAACTGTTTCGTTCTTTTAGAAAAAAATAAAATAAAATTACTCATTCAGTTAATTGTACAGTAGACAAAAACATGTTTGTACGTAATAATAATTGCTCATATTTTAAATTTTTCGCAAAATCCATTCCGTTATGTTGGGCCATCTGTTGATAAATAAATTACTAAATAAAAAAAAAAAAAAATCGAAAAATTATATAATTTTATAATTATTTATACATTTTATATTTCCGGTACACAGCACAAAACTATTTCGATCCTTAAATAGTGATTTTTAATAAATATTTTCTTAGTACATCTATAAATATTAATAATATCATATTCTTTCAATATTCTTTCAATATTTCAGGTGAATCTGTATGGTTGTTTTAGCTGTACGTTAATAAATTGGATGATGAGTAGATAACACATATTTTTTTATAGATAATACCATATACAACAAAAATATATGAATAAAACAAAAAAAAAAATATCGTATATATTATATTATTTTGGTTATTATATTAGATAAAATACCATAAACATGTTAATAAGTCCTCATTTAAAACTGAGAGTAGGGTAAAAATATTTATTTTTTTTTTATATCTGTTCAGAAATTGTAAATAGTCGTTTGACTCATAAAGGTGTGCGTGTCACTGCACAAAACGGTTACAATTATTTATTTAAAACAACGACGACGACGACAATGGCATGTAACTGATATTTGACGTTGTAGAATGAATTAAATTAAAACTATATCGTGTGAATGAATTATCAAGTCCTTAATATGATGATATGGATAACATAAAATTACACAAAAGATTACCCTAAAAACGTAATTATATACATATATTGAACTAAAAATTTTTTTTAGTGGACTCGAATACAATGTAAATATACTACACCGTGTAATTTACAAACGTTATACGATCCATTAATTTGTATTGGTTTTTTTTTACACGTAACACCTTGTAGTTATTATCTTCTACGCAATTAAGCATTTTAGTACCCTCTCTTAATCTTTTTATGAGTCTGTATAATTTTTCTTTCGAAAAAATCACCTACACACGCCACGCGTACGCACGCACGCACACATACATAATCATACACCCTGGTCCACGTGCCACGTGCACATCAATGTTGGTCGAATTTAATTTTAAGCATTTGGTTTTTTTTTTATTTTATTTCAGCAGGTTTCCACGAGCACGATATGAACTTAATCAACAAAATATATATTGTTCTTTCACTGAGAAACCAAGTGTTCATTATGTTTTTTAAATTGATATTTTATGATATTAACTAGCAAGGTTTTCTGAAAACGATGTTTTATCAATTGATGTGAGAAAATATTGAGCACAACTAGTATTTCAATTTACACATAGTATTCAAACCCTTGTTTGAACTTATGAAAATACTACATTTGCGAGAAGTTCAATTTTAGATAAATTAATAAGTGAAAGTGTATAATCATCACCCACGGGTAGTCTGTACCGAAAATCTCGAACTTAAATGGCACCCTATAACTATAAGTGGACTAATAATATTCGTAGATGATATGACGATCCTCTTACGGATCACCGTAATTATTTGAAATCGTCAATTGCAGATACCGACAAATTATTATTCAATAAAGTTTTCCCAAGTTTCAAAGAGTCGGAAACTCAACGTTCATCATAATAATAAATACGGATAACTTACGCGGTGGTGATTCAGGTCGTATTCGCGTGGAATACAAAACCATATCATCTCGGTTTCGAATATAAAAAGCAAACCATCACGTGTGAAATACTTCGGGAGTTTTTCCTGACCAAATAAAATGACGGAGACATGAATATGTTTTCGTGTATTCACGAAACACTTTCGAGCGCAATATTAAGCAAAGTTATAATATAAAAATGAACCTTATTTAATTTTAATATTATATTCACCCCGAGAAGTATCTATACGTGTTCAATATTCCAATAATGCACTTGTTGATCACATCATTCACCTGTGTCAGTTACGACGGGTGTTGGGATGTTAATTTATTACTATACAATATCATCTGTCTAAAATGTTTCGATGAAAGTACATGCAGTTAATTTCAGTGATCTTTGGTAAATTAAATCCCACTTTTATTACCTATAAATGTAATTTCCAACCACTGAATGATTCAATATTAGTTTCGATCTACCCACAATTGTAATATACATGTAGCAACAACAACATTTTTATAGTTTCAATATATATATTTCAACAACACTGGTTATTATTTTCATTATAGCTTTATGATCAAAATCATAAACTGATATTAAAATTTAATAAGGTAATGAATAAAATGATTAAAATGAAGAAAAAATTAAAAAATAAAAATAATGAAGAGTAATTACATTTTTATAAAGAAAGAGTTAAAAAAAAAACCAATTTATTTAGAGTGTTTTAGAAGATTTAGCTTCTTTTTAGTTGAGATAATTTGAGTTAACGTCAATCAACTTTTTTTTTCTTTTTTTATGAATCCGTGTAAACACTTTGGAACATTAAGTAATAAGCATAATGACATTATACTCGTATTTATAAATTACATAATGATTTATCACACATGTTCCGTAAGATCGTAATTATTCTATGTACATAGAGTTTATATATATATATATATATATATATATATATATATATATATATATATCACGTATACCTCTTTACGTTATTGACTAAGATAATTTAGAAAACTGTAAATTGTCTACGACAACCATTTTCTGAATTAGAAAATGGTTTTAATTTATGTGCAGTTTTATATTTCAAATTTTCTCATACAGCTCTTCATTGAAACATGGAATCCTGTATTAATATTTATTTGTATACAATAATATGATATTGTTTGTATGTGAGCATATACGTATAATAACTATATGCGAGAAAAAGCAATATATAAACTTATACTAAATTGAAAAGTATAATATTGTACTATGCATATTTAATGCATACATATTAATAAGTAAACAGTCAATAACAAACTTTTTCGAAATATAAATGTACTGCGTAATAAGTATTTCGAATTAAAAAAGAACCATTCATCACTTATAAATTAAGTTATATTTTGAAAATCTTTGTAGTGCAATTTTCTATAGAATAATAATAATAAAATCTTTACATTTACAAGTACTAATAATTAGTATTTTCTAAGGTTTTTTCCAAAAATATTACTTATAAGATTTCAACGGATAGTTTATAAGTTAATACATTTTATGTACAATATTTCTGTAGTTTTTATTTTAAACACAATATTTAACTACAAAATGCAATATTTACAGAAAAAATAAATAGTTTGAAAATGTTACATTAGAAAATAATATATTTTATGTTGATCAGTGATTAAAGGTGTCGATGATATTATTTATTATTGCTTTACAGTTATCATCGTTTTTTTCAATTTACTTTATTTTTAAATAGTTTTACTAAAAAATTAACAACTAGTAGGTTAGAAAACTTTATCACTATATCACTGCAGTGTACTAGTTTATTTGTATTTATAATTTATATTTTAAGCTTGAGTAGTATCTGTTATTGATATTTATTATAAACCGCTTAACTTGTTATGGAATTGTTAATATTTTTTATCGAAATAAACAATGTACAAATGCAAAGACTTTATTTCATAAATGATACTGAACCAAAACCGTTTTATTTTTTTAATAAAATGCAAAACAAATGATTGGATTACAACAGCACATTATTTATACATGGATAAATTACGTGTAAACGTTTTGTGGACTCAGTCCTTTCGTTGAACTTGTCGTTGTGAGCCAATTGAACATTAAATTCGCTTGCATTGCAAACACTATTGCACATCCAGTCGATAAACATGATTTTCAAACAATTAATTACAAACAAATATCGCTCGACGTGTACAATAATACAGCTACGGTCTAAGAGTAATAATACAAAACGAATTATTTGTCTACACGGGCTTGGTGCCCATATTGCCGAATGGTTATGTTTATGAGGATAGAACGAAAATGAAAAATGTGTTCCTTTTTCAAAAAAACTGTCGTGTATCATAGTATCCGGTCGTTTCGGTCCTTTAGCGTTGATGGGCTATCGAGCTATCGACATAACGAAATGGGGTTTAATTTTAATTTTTTTTTTTCCCCCCGAAAACGTGGGTTGGTCGGTGGCGGTACTTTTCTCACCCGAACGAATACCGCAGCGGCAGGGCAAGAACAGTCGATACGGGTCTTCGTGTTCGGGTCGTAAATAATACGATTTTATCGATACATCCGCAACGTGCGACGATATCGCATTAGAAAGCAGAGCCCGGCCGTCGCAACACTATCCACAGCTCGACCTATATTGTTACTCGAACTCCGGTGCACACACGTATAACAAGTTGGTAAAAACGTTAACCCCCTCTCCCCCAGCACCATTCGACGGCTGATCGCGTCGATTCGTAATAGCTGGACGTTGGCACCGGCCGAACTAGTGTAGGCCCACCGTGCGGGTGAGTGGGCACCGTAATTTGAAAACCGTTCGAAAAACATTTACACGGACGCGCCACCCTCACGGACCAGGGCGCAACTTGAGTCCCGTGGGAGGGGGGAAGGGATTCGAATGGGAAACGAAACGAAAGTTGAAACTGTTGCGGTACAGTCTCCGGTCGTTAGCACTAAACCCGGTTCGAGCTGTCGTCGCCCGTCCTTCGCGCACACTGGGTTCTTTTCGCGCGCGCCCGTCCCGTCGTGGCATCGTAGTCGTCGACGACATCATCATCGTGATCAGCATCGTCGTAACAACACCAATAATAATAGTGAGACAATAGCGATACTAGTGACAGTAACAGTCGCATAACGATCCGTGCATAAAAACACATGCGCGTTTGACAAAAATACGAACATTTTTATTTTTATTTTTTTTTTTATTTTTTTTCCATTCATTTTATGTTGTAGACGGAGACAACGATGTCGACGGCGTGCAGCTCGTCTGTATGACTTTAAAATACCGTTTTTATGGTCACGTGGAGACACGGCTAATGCGAAATTACAAGGCATTGCCATTAGACTTGGAGTGTGTGCGTGTGCGCGCGTGTGTGTAAACCGTACTGGTGTACACGTTTGCGACGACAGAAAAAATAAAAATATCTGTGAACGAAGAATTTACGAGCGTCGTGCGAGTGTACGTTTCTTACACTGTATGGTTATCACCATTATTGACAATATTATAAGTAAGGCTTTGTGCTGTTCGTCTTCGGACCACATCGATCCGTGGACATCGATTTAAATTACAATCATTTTTAACAGTTTCGATTATAAAGCCGAAAAAATATATCACATCTTATCACGTTCAGTTGGATTCTCGAAAAACGAGAAATTCAATTATTAAACGCGGTATATTGATATTAACCATTAGGTTAGATCCGATAATACCAATGCAGACGTGACAATTTTGTTTTGAAGAATATTAACTGATTAGCGTTAAATAATCATGTTTATTGAAATATTTTTATTATTTTTAATTAAAATAATTGTTCGTACACAAAGTCATAGGTATTATATAACGAATAATGTTAACGTAGCTATTCAACATTAATGTCACTTTCAAGCAAAAATTATTTTTCGTTGAACACATGCATATATAAAACATGATATAATGAATTAACCTTGCAAAATAATACTGATCGCTAAAAGAGAGTAATATTATATAATAAAATAATATATACCATAGTTATACAACCTGTAAACACTTATTTCTCTACGATCGACTTTGTAGGTAGTCACAATCTAAAGAAAACTGAACAATATCGCTTTTACAGTAACACGATATTATCCTAATTATTATATGATGTAATATGGGATCACTATACTGGGCTGACAGATTATATTGCAGGCGGAAGGTTGGTTGAATAGGACATCGGTCATATAGACTACACGGTCGACGACTAATGAGCCAAATAAATTATAGTTTATCGAGGCTTTACCAATAAATAATATTCCTTAGGTATCTATAGATTTTTCTGAGATGCCTCTTTTTGCTTTGTCATTAAAAACGATTTTCACATTCTTAATTTTTTCTTATCACAATATTATACCCATTTATCATTTAATTTATGTTTTGCTAATAATAATTGAAATATTTATATTTAATAATAATATTTTTAGTAATATATTTCATTTTTTGTTATCCATACATTTTATCGACTGTCGAACAGATATTAGTAGATCATAGTCATTGATGTAAAATTATAAAAGATGTATTGTTATTACGAGCCAGTCGTATTTAATGTTTTTCTGTCAACCCGTTGTATTCTTATAACCTATAATAATATAATTAATAAATAATTATAAAATAAGTTGTGTTGTGCATACAATTAGAAGTTTATCGGTATCACTTACCAAATCTAAAGAATAACATTAATCGGATTCATAATGATATGGAAATACAACGAAGTGATAGTTAAATTTTACATGAATGTGGTCACGTCCGGAAAGTGAAATCATCGGTGCTACATTCAAACTGGTAGCAATTCTGTCGACTTAATATAATGGAGTTAATCAAAAAAGAGGTCAAAAGTTCTAGAGCACAAATGGTTCGTATTTGTTTATTTTTTAGAAAAAACCAAATCAACGTTTGAAAAATAAAATTGTTTATTTAATGTTAACTTATTACATAAATTATTTTACCATACAATTTGCTTTGATATAGTTCTATAATCCATTTATTTTAATGTCAAGTGAATGAAGTATTCTTGTGTTTTAATAACGCATTTTCGTGTAAAAACATCAGTCTCATGTCCGCTCCCGATAAAACTATGCCACTGCACAAGGTTTGATCGATGTTCTAGAAATTGGCTGTATTTAATACTCGGTTTTATTCGCGTTTCCGCAAATACGTCATGCATGTGGGTCGTTCGTTAATCCTTTTGTCCAGGGCAGAAGACAATATTCTAAGCACAATTTGAAGGATTTTTAAATCACGCTTGTCCCGGAACACGGAGAGCTTAGAAGGACGCTGAATAGAAATGATTCAAAAAACCACTCTGTCATGTGATCCGTATTCATATCGTAGCTCGTTTCATGCACGGCCGAGACCACGCTTTAGACAAAGACTCATTACTATGCACAGTACAATACAACGGATATGATAATGTTTTGAGCGAATGTCTCCCTTTGCCTATGAATAAAATATCAATGCGACGCGCCGAAAATATTTTCATTTCACGGCAAATACCACGCTAAACAATATAACTCGACGCGGTATACCGTGAACGTAGTAACGATTTTTCCGAACGAAACGCATGCGCGAAATAATTTGTAACCATCATAGTTGATATTTTTATTGTCGTCCAATAGTAGCTACCTAATAAGGTTTTCGTACTGTTATTAGTTGAATGTTATAAATCTTTCTTCGGAACTCTGGGCAGCTGACGTGTACGTTATCGCAATATAGACTCGGGAACGTTACAGTATTAAATCTTCGACTAAATTCTGTTTTACTACTGCTGTTCTGCGAAACGGTGAGGAATAATAATATTACATGTACTTAAACTCGGAACGTCGTTGATAACTTGTTCCCCGTTTGAAAGCTTACATTGATCGTACCCGATTAATCACGTGTTCTAGGAGTAAAAATGGTACAAGAATTAATGTTTTTTCCCTTGTTTGGTACCATCGTCGTAACAAATCGACCCTATTGACAGCATATTTGTCGGCTAATAATATAAAGTTACATTAAATATACCTAAAGTGATATTTTTGTAGTGTTTCGTGTATAGTGTATTAAGAGAGGCACAAACGAGTAAACAAACGAGGAGTAACAAAAGTTTACTTACTTCAATTATATATATATATATATATATATATATATATATATATATATATATATCGAATAAACTATGATAAGATATGTATAAAATCATTTAACTATATATTCTCTTTTATTCAATATTTTTAAGTATTATTTATATATAAAATGCTAAAATCTTACAAATCATAAAATAAATATCATTTTTTCCTAGTCCAATGTAATTTAAATTTGAAAAATGATTTTATAGACATTTAGTTATAATTACATTTTATCTTGATCAACTTTTTATAATAATTAATGCTTAGTACCATAAGACAGCGAATTAAGGCTGAGAATTTATAAATAGTTTTTTTCCTACATAGAAATTATTACTATGTATTCTTTATCATCCACGAAATCAGTATTCGGATAAACTAAGTAAATAAAATCCATGAAAAATAAAAATACAACATTTTAAAAATATAAAAATAAATATTCAAATATAACATTTGGAAATAAGCATTATACACGAGTAATAATTCGTAATGTGTGCAATATATTGTAAATCTATATCAATCATTAATAAATGTTTTATTAAAAATAAAACCAAAAATATCATCGTTTTTTTGTGAAAAGTGTTAATAGAACAATAAAAATGTGTAGTTGCTTTTTATTAGAAAAAATCGTCATTCACCATAAGCTTCAGAACAACACTTTTGTAAGTATCTTAATTGCTCAATAGGCTGCCACTCGTCAAAACTCAAACCGTATTTATTGCCATATTAGTCACTTATACAATCAATAATGAATGATAAATCACCAAATGCAATTTCCTCGAACCAAATTACCAACTAAAACACCGTGTGAAAATAAAAAAAAACTATTATAAGTGACCTCAATACTGACGAAGTTTTCAATTGTAAATGGACTGAGCTTGATTTTCCAAAATTTCAGAAACTTTTATAATCAAATAAATATCCGTCGTCATCTAAAACAATTAAATTCATTACATGCATTCGCCACTTCCTAGTTCTACCCCATTTCGGTGGGAGAAATAAAAATAAATTCTTTCTAATCCGAAAGATTAATATTAAAGTTTTTCACCGAAAAATTCATGATTTCACTAAAAATCCGATTATAATTTCGCGAGGACATAAACAGCCCTTCAAAAACCGTTATAGAATGTATCTAAGAAAATATAACTGACTCAAACTTTTCACTACTAAATACTAATGCACAAATAAAACCAAACATGTATAATTATAAAGATTTAGCAACTCAATATTGTCCAATAAGCTTTTTGCACAACATTAGAAAAACCTTTTAAAAATGTATTTCTCAAAATAATCGCACCATTTATCACAGAAATTAAAATAATCCTAAAAAATAAATTTGAATTCCATTCATATCATTTGTCAATTCACCAAATTAACACAATCGCAGACAAAATATCATCGTCATTTGGAGAAAAAAAAATGTTGTGGTATATTCCTCAGCATTGTATAAGCCTTTGATTGAATTTGATATGGTTGTCTATAGTTTAAATTAAAATCATTTTTACTTGCCTCATATTTTCTCATTTAAAAATTCTTTCTAGAAGATTGATTTCTCATTGTAATACACAATAACATTTACTCACCGTATTATAAAACTAACGACGGATTATTCTATAGAAGAATAAATTATAAAACTCATATGCCGATGATACCGCTATGCTAGATTCAAATAAATACCCAAACATAGACGCATATAGTAAATTATACTGTCTAACTCTAATTAGACAATAAAAGAAAAAAAAAAAAAACTGGATGATCAAGATAAACGAAAACAAATCAGTTTTAATAATTTTTGCTCTTGGTATGAAAATTTGTCCTCACCTTCCACTAAACAACATATCTATAACATCAAACATTTAATTTTACATTTATGAGGTCACCTTGATAAGCGAATTATTTAGATAAAACATAAAAAAAAAATAAAATATGTCAATCCAATATTTGTCTACACATTCTTCACCCATTATTTATCCGATCAATATGTCAATAAAACAAACTTTAAATATACTAGCACGAAACAATTATAACTCCTCTCTAGTCATACTTTACCCAAATTTGGAACCAAGCAAAGGCATCCAATATAAAACCTCTACAAACTTTCCAAACTATGTTGCTTCGACAAATAACTGAAGACCTATAGTATATATATATATAACCAATAATGTACAACATAAGAACCTAAAATTCTAACAGTAAATGAAATACCAACCCGATATTACAGACAATTTCTCTTTAAATTCCATTCAAACCAAAATCCGTTAATTTACTATATGTCCTAAATCAATATTCTTAAAAACTGACCTAGAAGACTTAAAAATAATGGCCAAGAGACTGTCTTGCATAAAAAAAAAAATATATAATTAAATAAAAAATAAAAAAGCGGTTATCAAAGTTCCTTCGAATTATATGGGAGGTATTATTGCTGAATGGGTTTCCTATCTCATGTTAATCAAGTCATTTTACTATATTTTATAATGACTCCTAATTTATTTATGTTTGTTTATATATATCGTAAATAAAGTTTATCTAAAAATAAAAAAATAAAAATTATATTAATAAAAATAATAAGCTGCAATATTTTAATTATATTCAGCTGTTATTCAATTACGAACTGCATTTTATTTTAGACGTTATTATAAACTGACATTTTCCAGGTCGAACGATAAAATTTATCGATAAGATTTAATCAACTCGAATAAACACTAGTTTTAACATACAATTTATATTGAATTGTATTCTAATTTTAATTCTTATTGAATTCAACTAATTATAGGTTTATAAATATTATTTTAGTACAATTGATGTTTAAAAATGTAATAAATTTGAATGTAATATAAATAGCATTTGACAGGTTTTCGACTATAAAATGACTCATGGAAAGTAGATTTTAATCGGAATAGTTCACTGAAATAATATTACTTTTAAAATATTTTAAAAACGTTAATTAACAAGATCACAGAAATAAACAAATAAAATAATAGCATATATAGTATAAATATATTTTTGTTATTTTATTAATATAATTCCATAATTTTATACAAGAAATAAATATTTCAGATACTAAAATCACAAAATTATAAGCGGTGGTCTTTTATTTGTATTTGAATTTTTTCAGTTGTGATAATGTGTCAAATTTCTTAAGAGGTTTTTTCACATTTTGTTTTGTTTTTTTGATAATATGAGTAAAAAGATACTTTCTATCTAAGTTACAAAGTATACGAAAGTGTAATTTAAACTTTTTTTTGTAATTCAAAAACCTTATAAATGGCTAACACATAAATATATTATATTTCATTTATTCAACTAACACGCTTTAATCATACTAGAACCATGTTGATTAATTAGTTTTGAATCAGTTAATAAATTTGTTTAAAACTAATTTGATTAAACAAGTTGTGGTATTAGAGACATTTTATCTCTTAAAAAGAATAAAATTAATTAAAAGAAACTGAAAAAAAATAATATTTGCTTTAAAATGTTTTTGTTTTTATTTTTAAGTGTAAAATAATTTTAGGCACAAATGATTTAATTGTATAAAAAATTTTAAAATAATTATAATAATAAATAAAATAAAAAAATAAAAGTCGAAACTATTTTATGTCATTATAAATATTCGTTTTTATTGTTCTCTTTTGTAAAAATATTCAGTTATACATTGTTTGAATATTTTTTCATTTGTTTTATATATTTAAACCTAAATATTTTGTATAATACTGTTATAATATACTTAGTATTAATCAAATTATAAAATTTAAAACAACTGGATTATTAATTAAGATTAAAATAAAAAATAAAATTTCAAGTATTTTTAAGTATAATAAATTCAACTATACAAGTACATCAATACTAAGTTTGTCCATAGAAGATTTCCTGCTCAATTAAATTTATTAAATTTTACAATTATATTTTTATTTTTATTTTTTTTTTTTTTGTATATTTAATAATCCGTAGATTTGTATTAGGAATATAAAATGCAATATCTTTAAATGATAATATTATTATTTTTTTTTATATGTGTGTAAAAGTAAAACAGAAAAAACAGAAATAAATTTAAATTACATTAATGTTTCATGAAAAATTAACTTATTGCTACACTTTAATGTTAATTTTTAATTATATAAATCTATTGTATGTTGTGTCTCAAATATATTAATTAATTGTATTATTCATCTTAAAATTGTAAACTTTTTAATAATATTAATTATTATTATAACAAATTGTTGGTAAGCAAATCAACTGTTATAACAATTTCAATGTTACATTGGTATGCTTGTAAAAAAATGTCGTATGTTTTTTAAAAAACACCTGTTTAAAAAAAAAATGCTTATATTATAAACACTAACGTACAAAAGTAATAAAATAATGTTTGCTTTCTTAGATTTTGGACACCGGGCATTTGGGTAGACTATAGTGTTTCTATTATTTTCCTATGTCATTTATACGGGAGACTACAACAGTATACTCTGCAAATGCTAAGTATACTAATAATGTGTACAGGTAGAAACCGCCGAAGACAAGTTTTAACGATATTTTCATGATGAAAGTAATTCTAACCATAGATATCACTTGTGTTCAGTAATGTTTCGTGGATCCGAAATCTTTGACCACAAATCTAGTCTAAAAGGTTTTCCTTATCGTGTTGAAACTTTTAAGAGTGATTCTCTCTTAGAGCATGAAATAAGTGATATCTACGCGCCGAAGATTAAAGTTGAATTCTGGTTTTATAGATAGTATGTATATATAAGTATTATCTGAATGTATATGTATACATGTTCAAATAAACCAGCTGAATTACCCGTTTCCACCCGAGTCAAAGATTTATTTTTAAAAATTTATGTTTGCTGTCAACACATATTTAATGCACATCACTATTCGGGATAAACTATGAAGTGTTGTGTAAAGAATAATTATTAAAATCATTTTTTAAAATAGTTTTAGTGCTACCAAATCACGTATAAAACATACAAGTTAATTTTATCAGGATAGTTTTTAGTGTATCTAGTTTAAAAATGAAATTATTCAATTTGGATGTTCAAGAAAAACGACCGTGAAAACAATTTATTTAACAAATATGGGGAGTTCGTTTACTATAGAATATGTACACTCAAAGTACATATATGATATAACATCTCCCATTGCTAAAGTCTAAAATATGAATGAGTAGCAAAGCCGATTAATGATATGGATAGAGGAGCAGTAGCTCGGTACAAAAGCGTAAAAAAATGTTAAATGTTGATAAAACGTTCAACCGTGTTGTCAAAAATAAATATAAATAAATAATAAATAAATAATAATAAATATAGTGCAGGTGTACAAGTAAACATTGCCACGCTTTTGCAGCCAAGAAAAATAACGAAACGACACAAATATTTAAACAAATCAACGATTTTGTACAGCAAACGAATATAAAAAAATTATATTTATTTGTAATATTTTTCTCTCGCAGTTACAAAAAAAAACCTTTTCCCGGAAATGCCGTCGGTAATGTATAATTTGATCATTTATACTAGATATAGCACATACATACATATATTATATATTATATTGATATCAGTGGAATTGTTTCCGCGTTTACTCGGAAGATACAGTCAAACTTACGTCCCTTTATACGTCGGTGTACGTTATTCGTATATTTATTCTTAAAGACCGAACAATTTCAACATAACTATGTAAATTTATATGGGTCGTGTTTTCCATATTAAAATTAAAATCATATTCAACGTAAAAATAATTCCTACTCTGAAAAATGATTTTTTTGTTCGCAATGTGGCCCATCAATGTATCGAAGAATATTTATGTATACAAACGTCACTCTTTACCGACTGCGCTTTATTGATTCACGGCAACGCTATTAGGTTTATTAGCATAACAAAATTGACACTTTTCGAATGTACTACAAATTACTGAGCTACTGAGCAACAGTATTGCAATGACGTGTATTATATAATTTAGTTGTCGGAGGAATGGCACATTTGAATACTAGATTGACGATGATGGTTTGAAATTCTACCAATCGCAGTTAAGTCGACATTTACGTGAACGTTTTATGTATAAATATACACGGTACATAGCAGGTTGAGAAATTGTTCGTTAAAAAGTCTCGTCTCTTAGAGAAAAAAAAAAAGCTCCATCGAAGTTGTAAACTAATATATGGTCTTCCGGAAAAGTGGAAATATTTTATATACCTCTCACAGAAGTGAGAACTTATGTTTATATGATTTTACTGTTGGCAAGATAATGTAAATTTTATCCTATTAATTGCACAAATACATAAAATATCATGTTTTAAAATAAATAAATAAATAAATAATTAAAATTCGTCAGATGGTGTCCAATTAAAAGTAAACAATCCGGAAATCGAACGCTGACGTTTTTGTAGTATTGTGACACTTTCCAACATCTCTGTAATTAAAATCATATCGGAGCCCGATTGCAGTTGTATTTAAATTAGTAAAAAAATTATGGAAATTATAACTGACGATTCCGGTTTTGTTGACAACTTGTTTATATCGGACGACACCCATTTTAATGAAAATAATTACGCGTAAATTGATGCAATATTATGAAAATCCTTAGTAAGACTTCATTTTCTTAAAGTTTAGATTCTTACTGGCATTTAATGTAGATTTTGTTTTTCAATAAAAAGCTTATGGAAATACATCTTGTTTTTCTTCTTTGTTTGTGTGTGTGTGTGTGAAAGTTCTTATTCAAGTTTTGCAATTTTTTTGGGAATACCTGTACAGTATAATAAAATTCTTATATCGTTAGTGGCTCGGAAAACCGCGTAAAAGCTCTAGGGACGCGATTTGTAGCGGCCACTATTACAATATCTTGCGAGGATTGTAACTATAAAACTAAACAAATTAGTCGCCTAACGACCTGACAAGGGTCCAGCCGTGTATTGAATCAATATAATGACGGCTACTACAACAACTATTAGAGCAGCTATTACCACTGTATGAATGTTTCTGATGCTGATTTTACTACAGCTATTATGTGTGAGCGTACGCTGTTGCCATCGTGACGTGAGGTAACCACTATTAAGTGCACGAGGACGGGAGACGGGTCTCCATTACATCATACGATTAATTTTCCTACGCACCATAGGTCGGTGTTTATTGTATTGTACCGCTGAGCTACACATTTATACAAGGTGGCCCAGCATGTTGTTGTTCCGATGGAAAGAACTCCACGGACGTTAATTTGTTTTCCAATTTTTCACCTTTGTTGTGTATTACGGGAGGGGAAGGGATTGGAATCTCTTATCATATTCTTGTGTACGTCCCTTGATTTGCTTAGAAATTATAACTTTAATTTCTTGTTTACATGCAATTGTAAAAAGGACGTTTTACGGAACGAAATGATACGAAAAATCTTGCGTTACGCGCCAGGAAATCTACCAATCGACGTCGTAGTCTTATATCTGATGTAGGTTTTGAAAAGAAAAAAAAACATACACGACCGTTGGTATAATGGCTGTTTTAAGAAACCGTTGTACATCAGATAACATTTTATTAACAGCAGATGCTGAATTATGTGTGTCGACACAGAATCGCCACCGTAGTGTTAAGACAATTCTCAAGCTACACGAACGTGTAAAGTAAGCAAATCCATTGTTGATACCAAGGGAGATATAAGGTTCACTAAATGTTTACTAATTTATAGTGACAACTATTACTCCTAATCGTATACGGTTTTATTATTTTCATTCCACATTATTATTTACAGCCGTAAAAAAAATTTATGAATTTTTAAACGAGATACTTGAACATTTTCATGATATCTTGGTTTCATAAAATTACTTCTTTTAAATATTATAGGAATAACAATTAAAAATATATTTGTTTCGCAGTTAATTAAGGGATGAAAATATAAGTTTGATATCACGTCGTTTACGAGGCCTCCGAGTAACAAAATTACGCTTTTACGAAGAAATTGAAAATAAATTATAATTCACGTATACATCTCTATCGGGGTAACGCACGTTGAGCCTCTTGGTATATTATTATCAATTCGCAATTCCTAGTATGCATAGTAATATATATATATATATATTGATGTGCCTCGTGACTATAATATAATATTGTTTCGATGTAGAATTGTTTAATCGCGATTTACGAGGAACGACAAAACTAAATTGTTATTTAATTGTTTGGAGCAGTGATTTCACTCTCTCTCGTTCCTCTTTGTAACCCTGCCTCTCCAACATGCAATCGCAAATCCGTTCGTCGTGTTTAGAAACGGCCCGAGGGCCTGTAGGCGCATTCCGTGAAAATGTTGTCGACGCGATATATGTACGTGTAAGTGCCTTATGACTAACGTTCTGTAATGCTGCAGGTCTAATGGTTTTCTGATGTGTTTGAAAAACGTTTTCGCTTCTAGTGCGCGCCGTTTTCTATATTGTTTCTTTTTTTCTTTTTTTTTCTCTCAAGCCTTGCATTATTATAATATTGCACAGTCAATTATTATTTAATATCTCGTAAATCGTACGAATATGCGCATGGGATTATTATAATGTTACCGCCGGAACGAGTGCAATTGAAACGTCGAACGAAATACGAGTTACGTGTTTATTCATTTTAATGCGTTCCGAATAACATGTGCGCATTGAATTCTAAAACCGTACTACGAATATTATATTATTATAGTCTCATGTTTTTCATATAAATGTTCGACAACGTCATACATGGTAATAATCGTTAGTAACAAAAATTGAACCAAGACCGAGTGTGTCTCCTATATCACATCGTTATTCGAGCGACGCACGGTGACGTAGCCGATGAAATTATATTATACAGACAGTGCAGTTTTGAAAGGCTATTAAGAGAAAACCACGCAACTTACAGAAATTAGGTTTATTTAATTTTCTTCAGTACAACATGCCGTTTTTTGTATCAAGTTTTAAAAATAACATCAGCAAGATGATGGCAGCCAGAAGCGATAAATTGATGAAGGTGATTTCTGAAATTTTCAGCCGCATTATGACACATTGCTCTGGTATAGCGTCAATTTCCTCCATAATTCGCTCTTTAAGTTCTTCAAAAGTGTGAGGCCGATATTTAAAAACCTTTTTCTTCAGGTAGCCCTTCAAGAAAATGCTCCAAATTCTTCCCAGCATTTGCCTACCCTGTACTATTGGTGGTCAAGTGTGGATGTTTTCAGGACGTGTACGTATTGCCACGATGTACAGAGTACCACCCAAAAGTATTAACATTGCTTATATTTTCCGACCTAAAAGTGTCTTAGTGGGACATACTTTATGCGTCTGATAGCGATAAAGAATGCCATTAAAATAATTTTTCCATATTTATATATATATATATATATATATATATATATATATATATATATATATATATATATATATATTATATTGAATTTTCCATCTCGAAACACACTTAGTTGATGAGAAATTTCTTAAAATATTTTTAATTATGGTTTCAATGAAATATACAGAAGCTTGTGGAGTTTTATTACATTTTCGGTATCATAAATTATTATTAAAATTTCATAAGTATGATAATTTATATTATTTGTTAGAATAACAATTATATAATTCTTAAAGTTTTGAAAATACAAATGAATGAGCAAATTTTCTGGGTTTTAATATTTTTAATTCTAATAAATCATTGGTCTTCAATTTTATGTACAACTTGTTTGATACTGAATTAAATAATAAAAACATACATAAAAAAAAACGCAGTATTTCCTTAAATAAATCCAACTTATTCCAATAATTACTAAGGGAACTTAACGATAAAATAAAAAAAAAAAATGTGACATACATACATGATTTGTTGTAAATATAAATAATTATTGCATTGCAATATATTGATATATTTTGAAAATATTAATTTTTTCACTATAATAAACATAAAACAAAATAATTGTTCTTATATTGAAAATATAAACTGTATTTTAGCTATCTGAAGTAGTTCAAATTTATTTTAAATTCTTATCTAGAACGATAAATGTATTGATATAAGTTAATTTTTTTTTTCTTTTTGATCTAATATTCGAGTAATAAATCTATACAAAAGTTTAGTTAGTTAGTTTTATATCATAGCTTATTAGATCAAAAGTTCAATAAATTACAGTAAGTGTTCCTTGTAAGAGCACGCTACAAATAAATAAATCAAATTTAGTTTGAATAAAAAAAGATTGAACTTTTCGTCAGACATCACTTCTTGAAAGTTTTTATAACATAATGCATGAAATTCCATCTGATTTAAGCAGAAATTAAAAAATTCCCAGAAAAAAAATATCTTAAATGTCTAAGAGATATAAAGACAGAAAAATCTACTCAATATATGAGTATAAAATAAGACAAGATTGCATGTAATCTTGATGAACTGTAATTAGATTTTTAAATACTTTTTTTTTTTTTTTTTTTATCAATCCGAAGATTGGTTTTATAATACATTTTTCTCAGTAAATGTCTTCTCCATCTTTCTCTATCATTCACCATATTTGTACGCTCCCTGTAGGAAGTGATTCCTGAATCCATTATTATTTGGCTTATGTATCTTGTCCTAGGTATTCCAGTTGATCTTGTGTGTAAAATAATAATTTTATTTGTTTTATCGCAGCGACGGACGTGACGTCGATAGCTGCCAGTTGGTGCATTTAATCTGCCCGGACTGCCTCGGAAACGGGTTCACACTGCTTATGATGTTCATGATCACTCCACCACCACAGGTACTTGTTAACACACAAGCACAATGAAAAACATTCTAATACACCTAAAACACATTTGCGGTGAAAATTTCTTTCGACAGTACAATATGAGTCGATCGACGATCACTTCGCTGATAGTTTGGAGTATTATGTAACAATATACACACACGCAATTATGTATACGTTGGAAATAATCAAACCGAGAACAGTGATATGCTTATGTAGAATTTGAGATGCTAAGTATTCATAACGACTTCAAATCGGAATTTAGGGAATATAAAATAATTTTTACTTATAGAGTAATAATAATGTGAATCATAGCAAAGAAAAATAATTATATTGAATTAAAGTTTTGTGTTTATTAAAATTTTGTTACGGAAAAAGCCAATCGTTATAGCACTAAATAATGTGCTCTTAACTGCGACATTGATCACTAAATGGTGCTCCGTGTCACGAGGAAATAAGTGGTTTCTAATCCATAGCGCCAACCTTAGTGAAAATAGTTAAACGAAAAAAAATAAAGAAATAAATGCCGAAGGATTCTACGAAAACTTAATAAAACTAAGATTTCTGTTCCAAACAGTTCGACAGACGACGGACGAGAAAATTTTCGGAGTTATATTACTTGTCTTAATAGAGGCTATAGAGGTAATAATAATAATAATAATAATATTAATGAGATTAACTTCAGTTAATTTCCCGTTGCGTATACAGCATCTATCTGAGTGGCACTTTCTGTAGAATTGTATTTAAATATTAGGAAAGGTCGGTTTTCGATTATTATAGTGGCCTAAATAAAATAATTGTAAAAAAAAAAGATGGTTTTACACTGTTTTGGACAACGTCATTATACTCGTATATTTTGAGAACTTGGTACCTATGCAAATTCTATAATAAATTTAAAATGTTAATAAATAAAAAGTTCTTTTAATTGTTATTAGAATATTTAACATTGATAAATTTAAAAGTTTTAAATTCAGGATGAAGTATTTAGAAAATAATTGTACATTGTACGTTTACCGCACTAAAGTACAAATAAGGTAAATGAATAATTTTCACTATCGTAACACAATCGATTGACGACTACTAACAGTAAATTAGATTCGCTATCGTAACAACGCATACGAAACTAATTTAACAAACCAAACCGAATGATCGAATAAATACCATTATGTTTTGAATTTGCTTTTATCTTTATAGTTATTACAGTTTAACGAATCCGTGAAACTCTCGAATAACGGAGTATTTTCTTGTGTTTAAAATAAATTGTTGCTGTCATTATATTATCGTTAGAGACGTGTGCCCATTATTTCCTTCGTACCATACATAATAATCTCTAAACTGTTTATAATTTTGAATTTAAAAATGTTTTCGTGGTTTATTTTTATAATTATGAATTTGTTATCTGGTGTACATGATACCTATAAGGTTATCATAAAGATACCAAGACAGTATCAAATAAAACACTATTCTTTATAATAAGGATTCAAGAATGTGGAGGCTTCATGTTGAAGAAATCGTATTTTGAACTAGTAGCATTTCCTACGAGGTGAAGTTCATTGAACGAAAATTATTTATCATTTAAGATTCCCAGTGATTCTAGACACATATTGATTTTACAATCATGTTTTATATATATAAACGATTTGAAGGGTAGTAGTAAATCATCACCAACATTTTCTAACGAATAACTTTTTTAGATAGGGAACTAGGCTGGTATTTTAGACGGGAAATTGTTTTCAAACTTATAAAAAACGGTGTGAAAATATCTTCAGGATGATATAAAATTTTGGCTTTCGATTGTTAATATTTATTTTGACAATATGAGTAACTTAGTGTTTTATGGATTGAACATTGTTTACATCTCAAAGCTATTTTATCTAACACAGATAAATTATAAATTCGTAATAAATATTTATTTATATTTATATTTTATTTTTGTATTCATATCATTAATTCAGAAGAGTTAAATGTTTAAATAATTTTTTTTTTAAAAACTACGATAAAGTTATTATTATTATTATTATTCATACGAAGATTGAAATTATAGTTTTATTTTATTCTTCTTAAACTGCAAGACATTTTCAAAAACTCTACTATTTATGTCGGCAGTTAAATTACTGATTTGTCCTAAAAGTTATATGACTATAATTCGTTGTATTACTAATTTTATTTGATTAAATATTTACTATCTTCATAGAATTATTATACTCAAAAGGACTCAAAGTGGGGATTTAACGTATAAATTGGTAAATGCTACCGTATTAGTATAAGTAATATGACAGAAGACAAATAATTTTAGTCTAATGTATCAGAGTATATTTTTTCAGCGTATTTTCAAGATAAAATTATTTTCTCGAAGGAACAAAAGTTGTTAATATTATTTTTATACTTCAAATTTGGAAAAAAAAAATTGAGATTCGAGATTCCATTAGTTTCGATATATATCCAATTCTTGTTAGAATACCGAACATTTGTACAACAAAACTAAGCATAAGGGATAAGTTAGGAACTAAAATAACCATAAGTTACATTAAAACTATGATCATCTGAATAAATATTTTGACAATATATTTTTTGTATGACTAATGAAAATTTGTATGATATTTCAGTTATATTTTAAATAATAGTTTTATTTGTTTATTTGTATTAAATTTAATGAATTTGGTAGATTTTCATTAAATGTATTCAAATTTATAGTATTTTCAGTATACTATTGTATTCATAATTTGAACTTAGTATACATAGAAATACATAAGTCACGTAATTTGTATTTAATTCTTGTTCAAAAATTGAAATTTCATAATTTATTTCTACGGTTACACAATTCGAGTTGTATATTATACAATATTCTAAATTGTATATTTTTTCCGTTGAATATAATTTAAAGATAAAAAATTATCTGTTATAACTTACTCGAGTTTATTTAATTCTTATTAAAATGTTCAGTTTATGATGTCAAACCTGTCTATTAGTCCGCATTCAGTTGTGATTTTTCACTTTTTTGTAGCAATATTATTTTTTAACATTCTTCAGAGTATGTACTTGTTATAATTATAAAATTAAATTGTACATTAACTCATGCGATTTTATAATTTAATCTTTTAGTTGAATGAGCTAACGTGCACACAAATGTTGTACATCTATATTACATCGTAGGAATTTATTTGGAAATCATGTTATACAAGATAAGTTTTTTAAAAAAAAAAAAATAACCAAATACCATAAATTCTCAATGTTAACGGAAACGTTTGTTGAAAATTATGTAGAATTTGAACAGAAAGAAAACTTTTGTTTTCTCTTTTACTGCTTTTAAGTGTCTATTATTTTTTTTTTTTTTTACAATTTTTCCGGAGACAAATAATATGGATTTATTGTTAGTAGAACTCTAGCCATACTAAATTATTTTATTTTTATTTTTTTATATTTTTTACATTTATTTTTTTATGTTAAAGTCAATATATTAATTAAACTAATGAGAGTATAAGCATCTTTTTCATTGTAAGCTGTTGGCAAATTCATCAAAACTGCATTAAGCAGGTTCGAGAAAAAAGGGCTTAATATATCACTTCTGCATCGGTAACTTTTAACTGGTGACTAGAGGATATACTATTATCGTGAATATGAATAACATTACAAAAGAAATGTAAAAAAGAAAGAAAACCCGTTGAAGAAAAGACCAAATATGTGACGTATATAGTGGTTATTGTTATAATGGATAAATATCGATGAGAACATATAGGAAACCGACCACTAGGAAGGTGAGTGTTACACAATAAAAAATTGGTAAAAAAATATGTTGTAAGACTGTATTTCGTCGTACATTTAGGAGCAATGAAAATAGATAGAGATAAATTAATAAGGGTACAGTGTTAATTACTGTAATCTACAGGAAGAAAAAAAGATTATTTTATAACACTTCACTTATGTTTTGATTCGCACGCAAGTCGAAGTAAATGCATAATCTTATTGCTATACAATAATACAATTTTAAGCATCACATATCCCGTTCGACACTATTATCAATTTATCCCATCTTGTCAGATACAATTTCCACTTAAGCTTAGTAATTGTATACACTATGAATGAATATATTATACAAATTATCTATACATTTTAATACCACTACATTTTTAGCTATAATCATAATATCAGTATATGAAAACGCCATTTAGTCTTTGATGATTGATTTGATATATTATACGTGCCCAGTGTTATCGGTGATTGTAATCAATAAATATTTCATGAATAATTATATGTTATCCCCATAAACGTTTAGGGATCTAAAATGTTGAGATATATCATAAATGTATGTAGTATGGTGTACAAGTAGGTTTTTCATATAATATATCCACGCATATTTTACCATGTAAAATGTAACGAAAGTATACTCATTAGTCATTCTTAAATAAAATTAAAAGTATCTTTGTAACTTATTCCCGAACTTTATTTATTTATTTTTTTAAAATACCTTTATTGATTAATTCCCAAAACGATGTTATCATAAGCTCAACGTGTCATTCTATAAAACGTATTTATGTTTCCGACTTTAATAAGTTTTTTAAAAATTAAATAATTTTCAATTTCTATTCAATTCAATTATTGACTATATGTGATGGACATAGTAATTATAATAAATTTAAATTGAACCAGTGTAACTTGATATTAAAATCAACTTACTTAGTTTGATATAGTTGGTTACGTTGGATAACTGATTGCGGGCAAGTAACTCGTAGGTATTTATATTTATTTAAAATGTGTACGTTTGGATCCCATTCATAGAAATAATATAATTGACCATTGGCATGATAAATGTATAAATGTTAGAATATTGTACCACAGGGAGTTCTTTCTTTTGGGAACGTTGGACACACATAGATGAACTCTCGCCAAAGCGTATTTGACCAGGGCATATAAAATCTGTAAGAAGCAATCACATTTACGACGCTAGACACTTTCGATTGTCGCGGTTGAAAAGTGCACGTACGGAAATAGATTCGCGCCGAAGCAACAAAAGTCATTACCTAAATGGAGACTCGTTGAAATCGTATTATGCCACTGTACATGTCTCTGCTGTAATAATTATTATCAAGGGACCGCTTCGTTACCACCACAGGGCGAACGATTGTAAATTTCAAGTCATACGCGCCCACTGTTGTGGTGGGGCAGGACCAGCGGTGCAGGATCGGCAGAAAGAACAACTAAAACTATATCAACAACATCCCTGAGCCACGCAGCTCCTGTGGACCGAAATCAAGTCCTTTAAATATCCTTTTGCGTTCAAGAGCGGGCGCTGTCGTGCGCCGTAAAAACATCAAGGACCGAGAGTGCCGGTCACCGCGATTTGCGTTCATTAAATATCATCAGTGGAGCAAAATTGTTTTTACGAAACGTGATTTAACCATAGAAACACTGCAACGTTATTGGCCCTTTGAGCCCAGGGTTGAGAAAAAATACGTGGATATATATATATATATATATATATGTATACTCACACAAACATAATACATTTATATTTATATATTTATATAATAAATGTAAAATGTTGTCTCTCAAATACATAAGTTTACATAGTGTTAGAGATTTCATATATTTATTAATTGTATTTTAATGGTTGAAAAATGTGTATAATATTTTTAGTCGATGATTTCAATACCATGTTAAAAGAATATTATTATAGTATACGGTATGGAACGCAACACTGAAAATTAGTGGTTATATTTTGAAACGTCAACAGATAAAACTATCAAATGAAAACGAACGGTCATCAATTTGAACATTAAAATTTTAACGTTAAAATTGTATATGTTATGATACCTTTTTTTTTCTGTTTGAATCTACGACGCTACGGGAACTGATTTCGCATTGCTTCCGTGGTATATTGTGATAATAGTACTAGACTCGAAAGTAATGGATAAACTTAGTACTATTGTCCAATCATAAAAAAATAAGTATTTCCAATTTATTTATTTTACAAATTTTACTTATATTTATTAAATTTACCCGAGTAGAACTTATAATAATATATTTGAATACTGTGTTAAAATTGTGGGTTACAACGTAAATTTTTGTGAAGAAATGAACAATTTATGAAATTAGAATAATCAATGAAATCTTATGAGGATTTTCTATCGGATATAAAACAATGTTTTTTTTTTTTTAAAAAAATGTATTTAAATATAAGCAAATATAATAATTTAACTCTGTATTATGGAATTTAATGTATATAAATAATAAACAAAAACACTTTTACTTTCAAAAATTGTGAAACAAATTATTTTCCTTCGAGCGACCATGAAAGCTTAAATAATCATATTATAAATATTTTCATTTGTACACATTTCAACAATGGACGATTTTCAAAATAAATTAGTTTTCTTTAGTTTTCAATTGTATACTATAGAAAGGTTTTACATAGCAAAGTAATGGATTATCTATGATTATCATATGATTCAGGGCAGAGGCGTCATAACAATTTCTAGGGCCTGAGGACTAATTAATGTGGGGGATGCGTTATGATAATATACAAGTATAAGAAAAATATATACACTAAATTTGTAAAATGTCGGTAAATATAATTTTCAAACATTGACATATTAAAATCATTTAAATGCGTCGCTAGAATAAATTACATTTTAAATAAATTCTCAACAAAATATTTTCAGTTAACACATAAAATATAAATGTACCCTTAGATAATTTATAAACAATCATAGAAAATATGAACTTATGTTGTCACGTCAAAATTTGAAATAACGAATTTCGAAGTAAATGTGCATAAATTGTCTCATTCATCGCAATCCGGTAATACGAGAAATCATAGTAAATTACTGATATAATTATTAATAAATTATAGTTAGTTAAAATGTAGCCTATATATTAACGCTTAAACATAAATTTAAGTTAATTTTATTTATTTAGTTTTATTAATATTTCTGAAAGGAATGTAATTTAGATTTATGTATTATTATCAATAATACCTAACGGATAACGTTTCTAACAATTCTAATTAATCTGGACCCTCTCTAAATTTTTCTGTACTGAGACCAGGGGAAAAATAGCTTAGTTATTCCTTCTTCTCTGTCAATGACTCTGATTTAAGGTGTTATAAAAACATGTTATGGCGATACATTTTAACTGTTTTGATATTTCAGTATTTCAATACACCGATGAGTTTAACATTGAAATCGAATGGTTTTTGTTACTTTTAATCAATATAAATCATTAGTAAGAGTATATTTTATCTAATAATTGGAAATAATAATAAATAATAATAATTTTAATTATTATCAGTTGTATTAAAAGAAATACGATATTTACAAAGGTAAAATAATTTTGGTTTTGCATAAACATCGAATAAAATCTCGTCATTATCGTTCATATCGGAGAAGTAGTTGCATATATGTTTCTAAAAATATCGGCTTTTTCCTTCTCTAGTCACATAAATTATTAATTATTTATTCCTATGAATACATAATATTTGAATATATTTAATATTTAACCAGTAAATATTTATATAATTGTATATAATATACTTATGTTTATACTTGCTATGGTTTTATGAAAAATATTCATCAATATGATAATTTAAATAAAAAATAATTACATTTAGTATCTTTAAATTATAAATTAATTGTGTTACAAGAACCAACATTGTTATGATGACCGTTATAATTTAAATTTTAAATATTAACCGTATAAAACAGCTGTGATAAAAAAAAAATGTAACGTATTATTTTTTTATTTGTTTCATTTTGAAAGTTAATGATTTCAGTACTTCATTCGATGCAATTTCACTAGATGATGAAGGGATGTAAGAATTCTAGAATCTCATAATTTATTGTTTTATAAGTATATCAAAATTTAAAACTCCAAACAACAATACATATAATTTTTTAAGTTTATTTTTATATTGAATAATTTAAATTATGTGCATTGTTCGTGCAGAAATAAATTAACTTATGAAATTACACATATTTTATGTGAAGCTATGTTACAATTATAAACAAAACAAAAGCATACTATGGAACAATATACGTGGCATATTTTTTATTGAGTATTATTTTGAATAAACAAACATCAGATGAAACTCAGATCGATAAGTTTCTATAAAATTTACTTTGCTTGAAATTAAAAATTTGTATTTGAAAGCATCTAAAATGTTGTACAAATGTTTTTACTAAAAAAGTGTAACGACATAAATTAAGTATTTGTAATTAAATAAATGAACAAGAATTATTTTATGCTTCTTGACTCGTTTTAGTAAAGTATTTAAATCAATAATTACAGTAATATATTCATATGTCATAATAATATTTATTTTCTTTCACGGTACATAATTGAAAGTAATATTAAAAAAAATAAAAAATAAAGACTGATATTTGTACTTATAATAAATAAAATATATATGAATATATTTTTAGATTATACTTCATATTTGTTTGAATTACTGTGTAGGTACAAACAGATTGAAAAAAAGGAAAAGAAAAAGTTGAGTGTGTATATCTAAATTACATGATATCATGTACAGAACATCGTCTTTTGGATTCTCATGTGCTATTTATTGAGAAAAGTTGTTGACGTGAGAAATTGAGGTGTGAACACAACAATTCCTTTTTCCGTACATAAAGGAACAACTTTACAGGTAGTTAATGAATTTTTCAATGGGACGAAGTTTGAAGTTCTTATTAATATAGTTCTACTATGGTGCAATATTTGAGCACCATATAATAAGATTGGAACTGATGTGTGTTTCCAGGTCAATTGTTACAACTAATTGATAAGTTTTTCGAGTAATGTAGAATTTATTAATCAACATATAATTTATTTTTTATAAACTATAAACATATTTTTATGCGTTTTAATTGATAGCGAATAGAGTTATACGATTAAATATTTAAATATTATATTATATATTATGTTTTTATCGTAGATTTATTAATATTATGGTGTAAAAATGTAGATAAATCATTAACAATAATGTACAGATTAAACAAATCAAAACAAGTATTTTCATATAAATAGTAAATCTTGATTATATTTTAAACGATTGATAAAATATTATTATATAGTTTTATGAATTAAACGATAGACTTTGAAAAATGAAACTAAGTCGTTGAGGAATTACTTAGCAAAATTAATATTAATTACATTGACGATTTATTTATTATTTTAGAATCTATAATTAAATTTATTTCTAAACTTATTAGAAATCAAGATGGTAAGAACTTAAGTTTAATGAAAATGAGTTTTGATATTATCTATACGAAGTGAAATTATTGGGTTATATGTTAAGTAAGAAATATATCTTTAGGTGTACCTAGTCAATAAAATATAAACATAAAGTATCGTAAACATCAGAATGAGTAGTAGATATTATTGTTTTTTAATTATCATTTGAGAAATTAAATTTATTATTTGATCGAATAAGTAAAATATTCCATATAATAATGGTTAGAAATAAACGAACAACATAATTATTATAAAGTATATGGGATACGTATAGTTTAGTAGATGGTTTAAATAATAAAATCACCATTTTTTAGTAGCATTTTATAGTATAAAATATATTTTTATAATCAAACAGATAGTTTTAAGATTGGAATATTTAAATATATGTATATTAAGATGGTTGTATATTTCATTAGGATAAAATTAATATACCTATGTATTCTTAATTATTTTAATTAGCTTATGCAGAGAGAAAAATGTGTGTTATTTTAAAATCGAGGGAAATATATATGGATTCATATTGTCCTCATAATTCTATCTTCCTATAACTGAAGTTAGGTGACCCTTCAATTGACATTAGCAACAATACCTTTCCAGTCCAAACGATTGTTTATCAACCTAATGGCATCCTCCAGGGGTATTATGTATAATATTGTAAGAAAAAATAATTGCATAAACTGGTAGGAGTCCACATAAATATAGTTTTGAAAAGGGGGAGGCGTGATGTGAAAAGTTAATCCTACCATTAAGGAATTTAATACGCAACCATTATTGATGTTAAAAAAAAAAAAAAAACATTATTTTATTTAAACCGCCGTACATCAATCAAAATATTTTAAATGCAAATTTATCTAAAGTTAAACCGTCGATATTCAATATCACAATTATTCTGTGTGCAGTTTAAATAATACAATAATAAACAATTTTATTAAAATGCAATTATAATATTAATAATTCATAATGATTTAAAGTAATAAATAAAAATATATTAGACCAATATATGAATAATGAATTTTAGCAATTGATAAAATTTATATTTGTTATTAAATAAAAAATTTAAATTGAATTTCACAAAATTTCTGGGAAATGTATTTTCCCTGTGGACAACTTCTATAAACTATAATCTATACGAGTTTTTAAATACATGTCAAATTAATTAAATTAAATTAAAAATGATTAGGTTAGAATTAATGGAAACATAATTGGTTTTTAATAACACCGATGTTAGTACAACAACCAAGGTAGTAAAATGGTTGTTTTTTATTTTTCGTTAAAGAATTATAGATATAAAATGGTCAAAGAAAAATAAGGTATTACTTATATTGATGACATTATAAGTTAAGTTCAGTCAAATCTATTATTGTTCATCGAGGACAAACTTAGACAACATCAGAAAAGTACTTTCAGTGATAAGTTTTTATCACGTAATAAATGTTATAATACGATATTCAAATGACTGGTTTCATTATTATTGTCTAAAAATTAAAGTTTGTAATAGGGTTTCACAAACAACATTTAGAAATCACAAAAATAATTAAAAAGCTCAATTACGTGTTTTTATTGACCAGAGTTAAATTTTATTTAAAAGTTATATTATTCAGACTTAATTATCAACATTCCTTTAACTTTTCTTGGGGTTTTAGGTTAAAATCATGTACTTGTACGTATATTTTATTGAAGAAGAACACGACGTTTTCTTATTACTATTTTGCGTGCTACATTATAGTAGCAAAACATGTATTCAATGTAGAAAATCGAGACGAGTGGAGGTTAAGAACAAGGTTGGCCGACCCAAAATAGTTGTGGAAAGGGCGAGGAAGAAGAAGAAGATTATAATAGAAAAACAAAAAACACAACAATATGGGTTTACCTATTATTATATTTTTTTTTTCTTTTAAGGGATCATTTTTTCCTGGAGCATAATAATAAACTAAAATAATAAGGATATATTGAATCGTTTTTTCTCTCAACCTACACAAAAAAAAAAAAAAAAAAGAAAAGAAAACTGCATTGGAATTACGTTTTATTATGCTGTTCAACCCCGTAATATAACTATTATACATTCTTAACTATATATATATTCATTTCAAAAGTACCATAACAAATTTTATTCTAGATTTGTTTAATTTTTATGTGAAGAATAGCAAGAAATTATCATAAATAGTGCGCCAAATATGTCCCAATTTAAGACAAATAAATAATTTTTATATTAACTATTTCTTTATATATATATATATATATATGTATTTAAAAATAAATTATAAGTTTATTTTCTAAAGTAAAAGTTTTATATTTTATGTTTCATTGCGGTAATTTATTTGGTAACTAAAATTATTAAAATATAGAAGTCATAATTATAATTTATTAAACTCGACATTTAATTCAAGAGAAAGAACAATGGTGCCAAATAATTTTCAGCCAAAGAAAACATTTGTTCCCAAGTAATATTATTATTATCTGTCACGTGGAAAACATTTTGCTGACAATAAACAATTATGACAGTGCCACGTATGTTCTTCTTCTGTATCTTATGGGCAAACATATAAATAAATATATTTTACAGATTTTATTGTTATGCATCAACACGTTTACCTGAACTATAAACATTACAAGTCTCGCGTGTATTTAAGTGTAAATTAAATAGATTATATTGAATACTTTATTTCTATTAGTTTTTTCAAACACATATTGTAAAGGGAGTTAGTGAAACAGCAATAGTGATGGTGTTTCATTTTACTAAGAAATATGAGTGACAATAAATATTAAATAATCTGATTTAAAACAAATCATAATGCTTCAGATAATTGATTTTTAAAAGCTCATCGCATAGTTTTTTTAACTATAACATAATGAAACATAATTATAATCAAATTTTTATGTAGTCTTCATTTAAATTTATTTTTATTTTTATTAATCATGCAGCTATTTGAGTTAACTTTTTTTTTTAAAGTAATTGATATAAAACATAAAACAATAATTTAATTTTTAAAACTCAATTGATTTTTCTTTGTAGTAATTTAAAAAGGATTATTACTGCGCACGGTGTATACTTAATTAAACATACTCATTCGATCGATAATCCTTAGAAAATAATTGTCTTGGTGAAATTTATTAAGCTGGATTCTAGTCGATACTAAAAATAATTTAGTAGATTATTGTAAGATGAAACCAACAGGCTGAATTAATATTTTAACTAGAATTAAAGTAATTTGTTGATTCAAGGAGGAATTTTCAGCTAAAATTTCATAAAATTAAGACTTTACTTACACGTTACACAGAGAACGGCTATAATTGTAGCTATAATTATATATTATATATTAATACTTATTTCTATGTTTACACAAAAGGTTTATAAATATTTATTTTAAATAATTTACGTTAATACACCGTTATTATTATTATTTATATTATGATGTACTTAATACATAAAATACAATTATTTAAAATATTCAATATAGTATTTCTTATAAAAGCAAATATTCCGATTGCACATTACGAATGGTGGATATTTTTTTATGTTAAACAGTATAAAACAAACAACAAATTACGTCCACGGTAAATCCTGTAAATACAACAACATTTTTGGTTATGTTAAAACTACTCATCGTTTGTTTAGATTTCTGAAAATGCATATTCCAATGAAACCTAATTATATTAATATTTATATGTATGTTAAAATATTTATATATTATAATTGATCATTTCTTACTTTTACACTAAATGGTTTACATTTGTGAGATAAGAGTAATTGATAAATTGCCTGGATATATATATTGAGTCTAATTTTTTTTTGAGCGGGGGGTTTCCATGTTTTGACAGGCCAGATGGAAAACAAGTTTTAAAATCAATTACTTTCTACGAGTACACAAAGAAAAATAACATTTGGTTGTAGTGCTTATATAAAATATTTGTATAATATTGTAATTATTCATTCCTAATACATATATATTTTTATAATATTTAAACTAAATATTTATATGATTTGTATATTATGTATTTTTTAGAATATTATAAAAATTATATTATTACTTATTTTGAGAAAAGTTAGAATTATTATTTTAGAATTTATATGTGTATAATTGTGGGTTTTTCGTTTTCATCGTTCCGATACAAGCCAATCATAGCTTGGACCCAGTTTATATTTATGTCGTTGTGTGTGTGTGCTTAGGTGTGTGATCTATGTGGATGAACGATTTGCAAAACGATTATTATTAGGTACAAATAGTGAGTTATACTTCCAGACGTTCAGACTCTATCTGTGATGTACCGTATTTTGTATAAATGTATATTAATGAAAGAGTCATCGTTTAAATATTAAGCAGTAAGTGTGTGTATGTATGTGTTATATTATAATAATATCATAATAATATATAAGCGCGTAGTTCGTCGTCAAATAAGCTTAACCATCTGTGGTTTGTAGAAATGCAAATCTACGATTGCATCGTTTACTTAATGTACTCATAGTCAATAAAATGCATATTCGTCCATGATTTATATCGTATGCGTAATGCGACGAGTAACGCGTAAACGCGTATTTGTGGCGTACCTTTGTTAAGTTTACACCAAAAACCTATTGTTGTACAAGACTTTGAGAACGGACGTAAAGAAAATTGATTCTTGTTTCAGATCTAAAGCGAACAAAGGAAATCAAAATGTATGAAATTGTTTTTATGCGAGATATATTTGTTGACACTTCTGAGTTACGTTTATGTTTCCAATGAAAGATGATAATTTTTTCATTATTATTTAAATAATATAAATAATAATGTAAATCGGTTAAATCATTTTAACAATAAAGTCATAATAATAATAACAATATTAAATTTTCAAATTATATCGAAT
Source organism: Sipha maydis (assembly GCA_034509805.1). Lineage (NCBI taxonomy): Eukaryota > Metazoa > Arthropoda > Insecta > Hemiptera > Aphididae > Sipha > Sipha maydis. The sequence continues at coordinate 41,305 of JASXSY010000305.1, forward strand.
TATTTTAATATTTTTTTAAGGTGATATGATAGGATCGTCTTCAACAAAAATCGGTAAATCATAGCATGTGCATACACTGCTCTTGTTATATAGTTATGGTCAAAATAACGTTGAATTATATTATTAATTTTATTTTTGAATGGCTAGCAATACTTTTCCAACATATATATAATTAGAATTTTAAATGTTATTTAAGTCTGTTGAATAATATTTTAATCAAAAACACTTTTTCCTTTATCAATATTGATTTCCGTTGAAAATTATTTTCTTTTAAACTCTACAATCAAAACACTTGACATACTTATATTTTATATGTTTTACGTTGGTAAAACGAGAAAATATCATTTTACGTATATTATATTCATGGGTGGATATTCAAACGATAGAATATTTTGCTTTTTTTGTTATTTTAAATTTGATATTTATTTCGTATAAGAATAATTTGTATGCATTAATCATTGACTTCTTTGATATAAGCTACTTTAACTATTACGCGTGTTAATTTTTCGTAATAACTAAAAATATAGTAAATGTTTGTTGTTTATTCGAGTGAAAATAATAAAGTATGAAAATAATGAAAAACAATTAAAATACATAACAATATAAAAATTTGGTATCGCACGTACTGGAAGTACCATTTTCGTCGGACAAAAAAAAAAAAATAATAACAATCGTTGTAAAAGTATATAATAAATATAAATTATTAATATAATTATTAGTGTATTAAATACATAAATATAAAATAATGAAAAGACAAGAAATATAAATTAACTAACTTATTATTGGGAAATTTAGAGAAAAAAATGCATCTCAAAGTGTATTTAACGGTGAACACAAGTTTCAACAATGTTGAAACTTATTAGAAAAGTTGAGTTACACCAAAATCGGTTTTTAGTTATATCTCAAATTTTTTTTGGTTAATTCGGAAAGATAAACTGACGAATTAATTTTACAGCTAAAATAATCATACAAGGGAAATTATACCGCATTGGTTACTTCATCTTATAGTTATTGTAGATGTACGCTTATGACAGTTATATAAATATTATTATCTCACGAATTAAGGCGTAGAAATTAGTGTGTTTTGAGAGCACTTACTGATCATAATGAAAAAATATTCCGCTATAGTTTGACAAAGTTGCTTTATAAGTCTTTTGATTGGTTATTTATTTCCTATTTTATTTACAATCTATATTCATAGAATACAACAACTAAGACGGAAAACGGAAAGAATAAACTAATAAAATATATTATTATGTCATAACATAAAGAATTGATGATGTAGGTATTTATAAAAAAAAAAATTTAAAAAAAATAAATATCTAGAAATCCTTTTTTTTTTTAAATCTTTATCAAATTATTTTGTAATTTAAGAGAATTTTAAGACAATACGATAAGTTTTCAGAGAAATAAAGTGATTTTAAGTGATTGATATGAGGATATTTATGATTCTGAAAATTGCTTATTATCTTATGTTTTATTGTTCTAACATTAAATTATTTTATTTTATTTTTATTAATTGTTTTATCTGTTGTTTTATTAATGCAGTTATTATTCATATATTTGAAATATTCAGTTCTAATATTAAAAGGCAATCGATAATTATAATGATTACTACTTAGACATCATATTTATAATGTAATTTCATTCAAACTCAACCACAATAATGAAACATATACATTTACAACTTCAACACTACGGAGTGGCCTAAGGCGTCGGTTACGATACGTACCGTTACTGGTTCGAACCCGTCCATGGGCAGTCTCTCTACAGGAAAAAACTGCCTTTGGAGAGAGATTGCCATCCCCCCTCCCCGGGACATGGCAGAAACCTACGGGTGCCGCAATAAAAATTCTGCCAACTAGGCGGTCCGAGATTGTTAGTCATAATCTCAGACACACACCCGCCACACGAGTACTACTACTGGATTTAGTATTTCTCTCAATTTTTTTTCTTAATTCGTCATTGATTATTGGTCTTCATTAGTACGTTAATAGAATATTTGACAATCATAATTTTCTATTATACTTTTTCCATTTTATAGTTTTCACGAAATGTATACACTTTCATCCAATATTCATTAACATAGTTTAATTATAATACAGGGGCGGATCCAGACATTTTTTACGGAGGGGGCGCAAAATAAATTGTTTACTTACGACTAACCTGCCTGAATTGTAACATAAAACGTAAAAGCGACAAAAGTAATGTTGACATATTTTATTTTCATGATATTATTAGAAATTACCATTGAAGGTACTTCGGAAATAGTTTATAGCTATAACATACCAACACACTAGTCAATACACAATAAATATAAAATAATATTATTTTACTTTTTCGTTATCGTATATTACTCTAGTTAGTTGTTGTATTGAACCATAAAAATAATCGAAAACCCAATATATTTTAAACCTATTTTAGAGATTTTGGGTACCTTCGCTCCCCCCCTTCTTGGATCCGTGCCTATTATAATACATACATTTGGAATTTATAGGACAAATTGCAGTTATTAACCAATTTAAATGGTATCGTTCAAATATTTAGAAGTGAAAATATATTTTAATCCAACTTGTAAATTAAAAATATATCTATAGTGATACTCAAGTCTTTCTGAAAACAGAGGTATGTTAATTAATTTATGATATACATCTTAGATGATTAATTAAACAAAGTATGTATTGGTTTTACTGATATTTGTTGTTTAATTTTTATTTTTGTAGATGTGTAGATGATTTTAACCAGAAGAATTTTCCCGATCATCAATAAATTAATAGTAAAATATAAAAAATATGTATATTTGGTACTTTTTTTTGAAAAGGTAATTTTTCGAATTCCCTAGTAGTTTTCTTAATAATTACGGAAAAACTGACAAAAAAAGAAAAAAAAAAACGACAAACGTTTATGGTAAATACATTGATTTTTAACAGAATCAAATATTTATTTTTATCATAACTCAAAAAATAATAAATAATAACCGTAGAGACTAAATTATATCTCTTGCTATTGGTAAAAATAACAAATAGATTTTTTTTTTTTGAGATATTCATAGAAAATTGAAAATGTTATTAACTTTGCTTTTATTTTAAAAATTTCATTATAGAAATTGTTTGATAAAAATTATTGATAATTTAATACAAACAATTATATATATATATTAATAAATAATTAGCAAAAAAAAAATATGAACAATTGATTATTACATTTTGACAAATCGACAAAAAATACGAATATTCATTATATTTTTGTAGTAAAAAATTCATAGAATTTTCAATTTTAATACTCGAGGCTTGAAAATTGAATTCACTATTTTTTATGTGATTTTTGTGTAGTAAAAAATAAATAGATATGCTGAAAAGTATTAAAAGGGTTTTATAAGCATAATAAAATAAAACCATGACCTAATCGGATATTTCAATGAATTTCTATTAAAACATATAATTTATTAATTAAAAATATTGTTTTATTTCCAAATGTTTTAACATAATTATTGTATTTAAATTAATTATTCAGTTAACTGAGGGCACTTGAATTTTCAATTTTTATAAATTTTAGTTATATTATTTTTATAAAGTTGGAACCTTCTTAGGAAATCTTGTATTTCCAGTACATCAAACAAGGTTCTTAGTATGGTTCTTAGTAACTGGTTTAATTCTTTTATCAAAATAGATAAATATGTACAATGGTTTCCAGTTAAAGATTATTACATTTATACAATGTATCCTTCTTTTATTTCATCTGACCTAAAAGTATCACTCCCTTTTCCACCCGTGATTTCAGTATAACATTTTTACATATATATTATTTTGGTTTTTGAATATTTTATACCATCGAAGAATTTGTGTTATTTTATCTTCAATTCTTTCATTAAATGATACTGATTAACATGATACCTCGATTTCCTCGTATTGTCCACCGTCGTCAGGTGAAATGAATAAAATTAGTAATCGTTTTACAAACGTTAACAATCTGTAAGTCGTCTATACGATATGTGAATAGTTCGATCGATCGTCGTTACGTTGCTATATTGAAATGTAATATCTGCTATCCTCGCACCATCCCTCGGGGATAGTGTTAGAAAATCAAGGTCTGGTCTTTGCTGCTGCATGCGATGTGTCGAACCAACGGCCGCATCAGCCCGCGTTTGAGCTGATGCTTTGTCACTACAACTCTTACTCGAAAAACGACGGTTGGCCGGATTAGACGAATGATTGAAAACGGTGGAGTCGGCCAGGCATTAAAATAGATATCGACGCGGGCACCGAACCGCGGGTTTTAAAAGCCAAAGAGGATTTGCAGCGAACGCATCAAACATTTACTATCGTTTACCGTCTACATTGCCCATAAATGTATTTATCACCGTGGTGATCCTTGATAGAAACGAATTTTTATAAGGCTTTAATATTATTGCCGATACCTATAACGCTGTATCTGTAAGACTCCTGCCGGATAATACCGAAGTAAAGACCTCCCGTCAAACCGTAAGCGCCTGTCCATCACGATTAACAGACTACTTTTTTTCGAACTATTCTACGACCAGCACTTCAGCGTTTCCAATCATTGCATTCAGACGTTCATTTGTCGTTCACAAATACACCGGTTGCTTTCCAAAAGATATATAAATTAAACTGAGCATCACACGCGTGTAATCAAAGTACTATTTTTTCAATACTTCAATGTTTCTCAACCACTATGAGTTGAAGATGTAGAAAATCACCGATCACTCCAAAACTTTATATACATATTTAGACATTATGAACTAAAGAATATTTCATTACAAAATAATGATAATAAACTTTATGTGTTTTACACGATTTAAATACAGAAAAAACCGAACAATAAATATTATCACTCGTAGCCATATCGATTCGTAGTAAATTTACTTGTTTTGGACATCGAGAAATGTACTAAATAGTTTACATGTTTTCCCGTCAAGCGTGATCCGTCTTAGGGAGCAATATTAAAATATACTGTTTAAAAATATCCTATTAAATTCTAGAGTGTAATGTTAATTTCAGTCTCAAACACTACTTTGTTAATGTGTGTCAAAGTTTTTTGAGTGTTTTACTACACCTATTACCATTTATACATAAAACTTCACAGTATCCTATATAATCAGTTTCCCGAGGCAAATATGCTTCTTTAACACTTAATTTAAACTTATTAGATCTAAAACTGGATTATATTATTAAATATTTTAAGTGTGTATGTGTTAAGTTACGCATGAAGGTAATGCAATTATAAACTTATTATTATTATTATTATTATTATTGATTATGTGAATGAGTTTTATATTTTCTTTTGTCCATATAAATGTTTGTAATTTGTAAAGTACAACACTCAAGTGTGACGTAGTATTATAATTGTTAAAAGCGTAGGTACTCTTACAATATTCAGACTAACAATAATTGTTGTTTTTATTTCGTAACGAAAAAAGTAAATTATTTCATTTAAAAAAATTAAAAAAATAAAAAAATACGTCGGAAAATAGTTTTATTTTTATCTCTAAGAATTTCTATAACAATCAATTTATAGTTCAAGAAAGCTAAATATGCTGTATCATTCGGATTATTCAGAAACCTGTGCCGAGAAAATTTAAATTTATTAAATTTATTTAAACACGGAATATTTAGGATACAATAGAATATAATAAACATAAAAATATATCTAATAAACTTTATAAATAATTACGATAGATCTATAAAATAATAAGCTAAACCATAGCATAATTTTTGTTTAGAAAATGAATGAAACTATAAAGTAGATAACTTTGTATATTCATGTTTACAGACCACAGTGCTGATGTTAATAATTATATTTAAGTATTTTAATCATATTTAACTAGCTGTAATTATATTAGAGATATATTTTTTTTTTAAATATACTACTTTTAATTTTCGTGTTATTAAATATTACATATAAAGTCTAGAAGATTGAGTTCATTCATGAGATGTCTAACAATCAATGATATCGATGATTTTTTACTATTGTATGAAACCAATAATAGAACTAATTATTTATAAAGAACTATAATTATAAAATGATATAATTGTTTTGTAAGTATTTTTATAAATTTTAATACTTACAAATGCATCGAAATCGTTTCTCGATGGACAATCCATAAAGCAACAATTAATTAACCTATTTTCATTATATTATATCATATATTGAACATAAAGGGTAAGAGTTCTGTAATAGTAGTTTTTGGTCTGAAACAAAATGCGATTCCAATGAGACTAATTTAGGCTTATGATTCACAAATCTGGCCAAGTACTAAACCATTACCAACAGGAACTATATAATAATTTTAGTCCATTCATTCCGTACCATAGCCTATGTCCAATGGTATGTCATAAATAAACCGTTTCAATAAGTTTAAAAATTGGCCATTTTTAATTATTATAAACTACAACATTACCAAGTTCCTTTTATATTTCATTTATTTCATTTATCCACACTTAAACTACCCAAAAACCTTACTCATCGTTTCAAAAGCTAGAAGTGTTTAATTTATTAGTTCGGCAAGTTTCACTAGATAACCTCCCACATCATGCCATTCTCTTATCTATATAAATCATCGCCCATACTTGTTCTCGTTTGCTTATGTTTAATTTAATTAAGAAGGTAAATTTCTTATGTACCTATATAGAAATAAAAAGACATACGCATATATATATATACAAGGTGTTTCACGATGAACTGACAAATGCAATAACTTTTGTTCTATTGAACATTTTAAAATTTTTTTTTTCTTATTGTCAATTGTTGTCCGCGCTACATTCAAAATATTTTTAAATTTTTTTCTAACATGTATGCAAAATTAAAAAATTAAAATTTTTTCTAATTAATTTAAAAAAAAAAAAATTAAGGTAGCCATTTTGTAAATCCGATTTTTAGAAAAATGTTTGCGTTAAAAGCTTTTACCTAGGTTAAGTCAATAATTTTTAAACAATGTTTAAAGTTTGTTGAAATTCTAATTTATTTCTTGTTTATCAGTGTTATAGCGATTATCATTATCAGGAATAATCAAAAATTATGATACTAACGTAGTATAATAATATGAATGGTTATAAATAGAACAAATTATTTTTAGGGAAAAAATAATTCAAAATCGATAATCGCTATAACACTGATAAACAAGAAATAAATTAGAATTTAAACAAACTTTAAAAATTGTTTAAAAATTATTGACTTAACCTTAGTAAAAGCTTTTGACGCCAACATTTTTCTAGAAATTGGATTTACAAAATGGATATCTTAATTTTTTTTTTTTAAATTAAATAGAAAAAATTTTAATTTTTTAATTTTGCATACGTTAGAAAAAAATTGAAAAAAATTTTGAATGTAGCGCGGACGACAATTGACAATGAGAAAAAAAAAATTTGAACATTTTCAATAGAACAAAAGTTATTGCATTTGTCATTTCATCGTGAAACACTCTGTATATATGAAAAAAATCACACTACTAGTTGCCTTCATCGATGTGTGCTAACTAGAGGTGTTAATATTATATTAATTATATTTATATATATATATATATATATTCGAGTACTATATCGTATATAGATTATTGTTTTATTAACGGGCAAACAATGTCATGCCGATTCGAATGACGCATAAAAACAATTATTAAATATAGTGAAATGTGAAATGAGTAAAAATATTTTCAAACCCGAGGATAATTTGATATTTCCCTTACAATATTAACGATGGGAATTGTCATTTGTCCATCGCACAGTTGCACATTAAGTGCGACGAATATTGTGTACTATATGTATATCCTTTATTTATTAGTATAATTTATCGATTTTATACGCTAGTTTTCAATTAATAGTGGACTGGTAAACGTTATCGTTAAGTATAAATAAATAATGTTTGAACAACGTAACGCGGTTTAACCTAAGCTAACATATTATTATTATAAATTTCATTGGTACATTTTCTCAGGAAACCGCTCGGCCGTGCTGAAATCCGATACATCTTAATGTTTTCCTTGTGCAGGACGCATTGAAATCTTTTAACCACTGCGGTGCGATCGCTGAACTTATAGATATTCTTAAAACAATAGCACCGCAGGAAACTGGTGGTGAGTTAGTAAACTATGCTGATATAACTTGTGCCGCAAAAGGGAGTGAGGTGGAAACCAGCTATTGCTGTATATATAACAACGTATACGAGACCACGACCGAACGATTTTCTATAAAAGAAAAGTTCTTACATTGGATCGGAATGTACTCGACGTGATATATATTTACCCGACGGGCAATGTACCGAAAATCAAACCCGACGATATTGTAATATATTCACCTTTTTTAGAAAAAAAAAAAAAAAATCAAGAAGTCAGATTCGCGTACTCGAAGTCGAAACATACACCATCCCCGCTTCCGTCACTGAACAATGATCGTCGCTGTCCTTTGACAGGTCAAATGTGTACGACGTTGTATAATAACAAGCCCTGTAACCCGAACACCGTTCCAAAGGGACAGGGACGCGTTTGTGAAAAGTAAAAATTGTACGCGCGACAACAATAATATACATAGAAATGTTGTCCGTTTCCGAGCTGCACGTCATTGTTACGAAGCATTATAACGGAACTTAAAATAAATAAATTACTTCAATCGGTCAGTCATCAGTCGTTTAGTGTATGCGCGTTTCTATACTAGCTTTATTCTAAGGGATTATTATTATATATTTTTGAGATTAACGAGAAAACGAACTTCTAACGATGTTTTAAATAACAAGTGAAAACGAAAACTTTGGTTTAGAGACGCACGTGTAATCGTGGTACGGAATATAAATAATGACTAGTGATAATACTTCATCTGTTATAAAGTTACAAAACGTGTTTAATTGTATACTGTCCGTAGTGCACCTAAGTCTATCCTGACTAGAGTGTTAAACGTCTTGCATACTGTGCCAAATTCGCTAATACCCAGACAATAGAGTAAATAACTCTGGATAATGACGATAAAACCGTTTGAATAGTCATTATTAACGGAGTAGGACACGTACTTGATGAAATGTGATTTCACTAAATTCGCCACTGTTTGTTTGAATGTCGTCAAATGATTTAAATTCAAATTTATCAAATGTATCTATTGTTCCTCATCTATATGTTTTATCTTGAGTTTTCGATGCAGTTAAAATGTGTTGGAGAATATTCCCAACACGAAAAGATCGTGATTAATACTTGATTATTATGCAGACGAGAATTCGACGAACTTTGATTTTTATGTAAATTTCATTAAATATTACTCAATCAAAAAAGTTGTAGTGAACCAAGATAATAATATTATAACAATATTATATGATAATTATATTTATTATACTATTATATTTTATTTATTATTGTACTATTATTATTATATTATTATATGATAGCAATATTATTGAGTATCTTAATAAAGCATTAGCCGAGGTGTGACTATAGGGAATGACCCGGCAAAACTGATTTATCGAATTGAACGTACTGAACATGTGTTTCCAATATTTCTAATTTTCAAAATTATTTTTCAAATATAATATTCATATAATTTAAGCTGAAAATAGTGGTAATAACAGTCATGACTAACGGGGACTCTCCAAGCGCTCTTATTATGCTCTTATTATTCTCTAATAGAAAACGGACAAAAGAACCGGATATAATACGACAAATAATGTCTCACACATTTATCGACTATGAAAAATACATCAATATATTAAGATAGAAGTGTATTTTTGTTTGTATATCATGCATGACACGCTTAATATTTTAAACAGATATTATTATTCCTAAATGTTTAATAAACTACCCAAAGAGTACTTTTTATTATTAAAGTACACTTTTAAAGGCATATAATTTTCTATAACTGTATTTATTGTTCGGATTGCTTTATTTTTTAACTTTTTGTCATTTATGCGATTTATATTTATACATTTGATATGATGTTTTGAAACAAATGATTTTGAAGTTTTACACTGCGTTATGCCGGCGACCCTTCAATGTCGGGCAGTTCGCTTCGATAAAGATGTTTTTCTCTTATATAGATTCTATGCGATCGATTTTAAGAACGGTGCTTAATATAATTAAAAGGCGATAGCGATCGGTCATAAGGAGACGAGAGATTCATGTGCATTAATAAATAATTATTTACCGTTCTGTCCGATACATGTTTGACCCTGCAATGGAGAATAGCGGTTTGACCCACGACGGTGGTTACATTGTGCGGCGAAATGTCGTCGAAGAGTGGTCTTTGTACTGGCGTCCCTTTCTGTGACGTCTGCTGTACGTTTTGCAGCAACAAGCTGGACTCCATCGAAACTAGAACAAAAATATGAACATTACATATCGGTCTACGATTTTCGGTATTTACTGTTTACAGTCGTATTTATGAATGGGCGACAAAACCATTATCCACGGTTTACGGACTTTGTATAAATTGTGTTTTTAATAATTACAACACTGCACCAATAATTGTCTTGAATTTTAAGACTATCAACAGTTTAAGCATAAATGTCTGGTATACGGTTAGTCCACGAAACGTTCGTAATGGTTTAAGATTATATACCAGAATCTCATGCCGGTGCAATCGAATTAAACATGGTTTATCGCGCTTTCTATATAGCACGCCATGGTAATTTTACAGTCCCTACCAATATTTTTGTCGACGTCTCGGCGACGTTGTGAGATACAAATCAACGACTATTACAATATTATAATATAGTGGTGTCCCATAAACAGGGCGTGGTAGCAAACCGTCGCGGACGAGTGTCAAAAAGGCGAATGGTATTATTTTTATAGATTAAAAGATAAAGTTATATAAATACGCACTTCACTACAACCAATGATAAATCACACGTTAGAATTCGAATGGATTCAGAGTCCATCCAATTATAATTTATATTATTTTATTTATTAAGCAAATATAATAGTAAATTAATCATAAGATATGGTAATAAATAAGACATGTAATAAATCTATTCGCCGGTTTCCAGTAAAAAAATAAAACAAAATAAATAAACGACCAATGAAGTACAGACGTTCTGATTTCAGTCGCGGTAGAAAATAATAATTGCAAGAATGTACATTTTTATAAAATAATACGAGATGAAAATAAATCTTTGTGACATTGTTCACGACTTATTTTGCGAATTTCAAACTTAATTTGATTTTTGTATATTGTTCACGATATAATAATATAACCCCGCGATAACTTTTGCACAATGCAGTTGTGTTGTTTTTAGTAACTCCTTGTTTGAAATAATACACTAAAAGAAAACACTATTGTACAGGGTATAATATTGTTCGTAGGTAATGAAGCAAATAAAATAAAAACAACGTATAGGTATATAATATTTACGTACGCAATTTATTTCAATTCTGTTTCACTTTGTTTGGAACCGAACTTTTATTTTCTATTAAGATATATTAATTATTGTACTATCCATGGTGTTCTTCAACGTTACGGACAACAATTACCGTCACATGTTCAAAGAATATATGAACGTTGTTTTTTTTTTTTTTTCCAAAATATGTAGAAATATGTTATTAAACCAACTGGAATTTTAATTATGTTCCCCGTAAATCAGATTTTGAAAACATGTGATCATGCCTGATATTTTGATGTAACGGACGTATACATTCATCGGTAAATCATAGGTTCATAACTGTGGATAATAAATGACCAAAAACGTTAATAAATAATAAAAAAAAAATGTATAGATGACAAATATTCATTGACCACAGTTAAATATTACTTTTATGTGTATGAAATATTATATATTTATTAAAGTTTACATCCGTATTCAATACTTTTGTGATGATGAGTCGACTGAATATATCTTTAAGTACGCAGTAAAAAAAATTATGTAAGAAAATACACGATACAGATATAATGTTATATAGTAAAATCTATAATTTTTTCTGTGATCAATGTACGATTGTAGTCTCAACAATTACGTTAGTTGTGTATCAAAAAAAAATACCATGGTTTATGAGTATGGTGCATTGTAGTGGTTCAACAATATAACAAAATCATTGAAAATATTTTGTACAGATAACTAAAAGTAACAACGTTTAAATTGTAAGTAAACGCTTAAAATTATATAAATCAACTGATGGATGGTTTCTAAAAATAAACGAATAACGCACATGGCTATTAAAATACATTCTATACGTGTTATTCTTCAGCTTTAATTTTATAACTTTTATTTCACACATTTATCGAAATTTTTCTATTTTCTCATGATCTTACGTATAAATTGAGCGATTTTAACATAAACTGTTTAAATATTAATTCGATTCCAATATTTGACTTGAAGTGACAATCGCTTGTTTTTTTTTTTTTTTTTTTTTTTATAATCGCGCATTGTCCTGCAATGTGTGTACGGTTATCGTATACAACGCATCATTGATGTCGTCGTACCACGGCTCGGGGAATATACTATAGAACTCGTTACACTCGATCCTCTGAAAATACACGGCGTCATGACAATGAATGGATCGCGATTCCATCGTTTTAATACAGCTATTTGATTTCGATGCCATAAAGACGAAATTGAAAAGTTTTCTAGGAACCATAAGACCACTTACGATTATCCAGTAATTTCATGTGGTATTTTAAGAGAACGTGGACGGAAAAAAAAGTTTACGCTTTTATTAGTTTACGAGTGTGTACAGTGGGAAAGCGACTAGATTTCAACGAACGGGTACTTCGTTCCGTGGCTCGTATCGGGCAAAAGCAGCTTATTCGAATTCCGGTGCCCAATGATTATGTTTTAATATTGGTGTTATTGTGAAGAAGACATAATATATTATATATTACATTATAATGATGATTGTATTGATTTATTGATTTTGCGGTAAATGGTTGAGTAGAAAAAAAGATTTCATTTTATTTTTTTTTTCATTATTTACGAAAATCTAATGTTATTAAATAACGCGTTGTTTGAATTGATTCAAATGATCATATTTTTTAGCCAATAACATAATTTTATAAGTTATCCTATTTCGAATAACATAGGCGCGCCAACTGTGCCACTGCGCCTAGGCGTAATAAATGAGTTTAATCAAAGTAGTTCTACAGATTTTAATTAAAACCATCTACGCATTCTAAAATATCACGATTCACTAAAGATTTTTTAGCTTTACTTTAGTACTTTAGTGCTTATTTTTATGTTGGATATAAATCGTGAATATTTTATTTCATTATTTTGTTGTAAACTGTCTAGCGCTCAATCCTATACTTCGACTATCGACGTTTTACTTTATTTTTATTATTATTACTATTATTAATATTTTTTTAATTTTTTTTTTTTAATAATAAGGAGTACATTTTTTATAAATAAAATATGTTTCAGTAAATATAATCATTGACTCGAGTCATAAACCTGATATTTATTGATATAATAGAAGTAGTTGAAAATTTATCATCCATCGCTGTCTGCAAGATGCAATAGATTAAATTAGATTTCATAACAATGGTGCCTAAGTTTTCGTTCTCTTAGATTAAAGTAAGGTCTTAATAAGGACAATGGTTGATATAAAATTATTGACCTACTAAATTATTTGTGAATCCACAATATATCTCGTAATGATAAAATGTCTTCTTATGGTTTGAACAGTGACACACACACACACACACACACAATAGTTTATTTAATTTTTATTATCATATTATAAATGATAATAATAAGGAAACGAATGCAGTAAGAGTGGTTATGAAGATGGACGTTGAAGGGAAAAGAGGAAGAGGAAGACCAAATAGAGATGGTTGGAGACTTTGGAGAATGACATGAGGGCTGTCGGTGTGTGCAGAGGAGATGTGATTGACCGAGTAAAGTGGAGGTGTAGGACAAGGGTGGCCGACCCCAAATAGTTGGGAGGAAGGCGAAGTAGAAGAAGAAGATTATCATATTATAAATCATATTTATATGTTATTATAATTTATTTAAAATATCGATTTTAAATATGAAAAAAAAAATGATGGAAAAAATGAAATATATTGCTACAATAACACCAAAACTGATATAAGAGGTTAGAAATAGAAAATGAAGACCTTCAAATCATTGTATGATGGTAAAAAGTGATAAACACAAATAACGAGACACAACATTTCATAGTATGAAAAAGTAAAGATACGCTTAATCACTTTACGTCAATTTGACGTTCAAGCTGTAGCAAAGATCAAGAAAGTTAAAATTGTTGTAATTACGATGTGTAGTATGTCAACTATTTGGAAAATTATATATTGCATTTACTTAGTCGAAAAGTAAAGTCTGCCGTTTTAGATGTGATATTACGATATATATGTATTTTGTTTTCAAAGGAATATTGATCTGTTTATTTTCATTGTCAATAAATTTTCTAATCTGATCGTTAAAAGTTACATATAACGCTTCAACATATTTTACATTTAACTCAAAAGATAACTAGCAGGTTGTTTTTCTCAAAATTTTCCGGATAACAATAAATTTCCACGAATATGTATGATCTTGTTTTTCTCTTTGAATACATAACTTGAATACATTTGTGTTGACGCAAAAACTAACACATCTCGTTGTAAAGCAATTTGTATTTTGTTCGGTATATTTTCTTTTCATCTGTATATTTTTAAAACACAAATCATAACTAAATCGATTGTTTTCATACAATTGAAAGATTATTATCATTTATCAAGTTTAGACATTTTCTAATCGTTTATTCAAACTAAATTTGACGTAGTTTTTATTATTTCACGTATTAAATGTTTTTAATTTGATTATTAGATTAAAATTTGACAAGTAAGTACATAATTTCGTATTTTTATGACTAGCCATGATGTGTATTCACAAAGATTTAAAATTATTGAACGAAGAAATTTTGGACGTTTTGAGTAAGAAAGAGCAAATTGGATTTTGTGTTATAATTTTTAAACGTATCGAACAGATCAAGTAAATCATTAGGTGCAATTATGTAAGCGGATAAAAGTAGGTTTTTTTTTTTTCCATTAGTGCGAGTTGCGAGTTTATCTGATAAATAATTGATGGACGAATTATTATTTTCATGTTAAACGTACTGCGAGGTGGTATCATAAGACGTCTTCCAAAAAAAAAAAAAAAAAAAAAAATTAATTAATTAATTCCAAGAACCGTTACTGCTATGACCGTTGCGAACACTTCAGTTCTTAATTATTCCGACGTGTTCCGTCTGGACCGTCGTTTTGCAGCGTAAAATATACCGTCCGACTCCGGCGCAGAGGTGTTGACGCGTACCGGTGGAACGTATTCAAAGTCGCGTCGACGATACAGAAGATCTTCTCGGGAGACGACGGTCCGCGTAAAAACGTGCGCAATCACAAACACTGTTGTTCGGTGTTCGGCTTTTCGCAACGACGCGACATCCTCGGGGACCGTTGCCGAACCCGTCACCGATAGTCCCGGGCTCAGGCGCCTGATGGTATCCGTCCGAAGTGTTTCCTTGTCGATCCCGTGTTCAGCGCGGTTCGCGGACGCCAGTCTCTCACACCGTGTCTCGATCGCAATACCGTATAACATTTGTTCGTTTGCACGCGTGTACGAATTTTATACGTTTACGTATGTGTAAAACGTAATATGTATATGTATATGCGTACACTCTTGCGGGTTGCACTCTGGTGCCATTTATCTTATCTCTTTATTATGCCTTCTACGCCTCGCTGCTGCCGGTGCTGCTGGCGCTACCGCTACATCGAGTACGAGCCCGCATTTACGGCCAACTACTTCATTCTGCTCAAAAGCCCGTAGCTTTTGTTCGCTCCCGTCGCGGACACCATTGTCTACGTACTAGTTGTGTTCGCTCGCGTCCTGATACTGCGCGCGCGCGCGCCCGAGTGCACGTCAACGTTCTCCGGTTGTACGATGATCTGATTTTCGCGTTTCTCGAATGATTATTGCGCTACACGCCTGAATGCGTGCGCATAAACAACTGCACGGCGCTGATAACAACAGTAATACATTTACTGCGCGTTAATTATCGCAGGTCATTATCGTTTCGTACGGTTTATAGACGAACTGAGGAGGACGAGAAACGTATTGGTCTTACGGCGAGGGGAGTTTTTGCTTTTTTTTTTTCCCCCAAAACTTGCAGGTTCCCATTGATCAACACTAAACATTCTATGTACCACCATTCAAGGTTACTGCACCGTCCATACAGTACGGTATTCAATGATTGAAATCGTTTATTTTTTATTTGTATATATACAGTGTTGGGAACAGATAAATAATAATTTATCTAGATAAAGATGAAGATGACTATACTAATTCTTATCTAGATACAGATAAAGATAGTTATACTAAATTTCATCTAGATAAAGATAAAAATAAGTACATTTTTATCTAGACAAATATGAGATAATTTCATGTTTGATTTTGAAAATATTCAGGATACTACAGCCTACAGATATTAGGTAAAAAGTTCATAATTAAAAACATTTTAAAATAAATATCATTTTTTAAACTCATTTCAAACATTGATAAACATAAAATATAAAATAATTTTTCTTTTTAAATAAACTTCATAAGAAGATTGTCATCTTGTCAGTTATCATCTGTGTCATAGGTATATGATGTACAGAAAAATGTAAAAATGAAAATATAGAAACATTTTAAGTTTTCAAATTTTATTTTTATTCTATTTAAATAAATTATCTAGATTGGTACTGATAGATAACAAGATTTTTATCTAGATAACTTATCTAGATACATTTATCTAGATATTTCCCAACACTGTATATATATAGTTTCTTTTTTCTAATCGAAAAAAACAATTATACAAATTATCTTGGATTACGTAATAATTGTACAGCCATGGGTATAATTATCGCCTCCTTTTATTAAACAAATAACAAAATACGACTTTAAATACACGCAAATTAATACTATATTTATTAAAATTTTCGAGTTGTTCAAAAACCATGCAATGCGGTGGTGCTGAAATACCAAGTCAGCAAAAACGTATTATATGTAATGAAGCATAGATCACGTATATAATACCAACTCTTGCGTGTTATTACGCATGTATTAGGTGCAATCAACGTTTTGTTGACTATCGTATAGCTTTTGATAACCCAAAACCCAAAACTGTGTACTACTCTTATATTGTTACTACAACACCGAATTTCACTTGCAACAGATTTTTTTTATTCAATAATATACAGTTGTTTTCAGATTTGTATAATATCCATAGTAATAAATCCATTATTCACATACATATTGAAGTACCTACTTGATTTTATTCTTTAATTTTTGTAAATTTTAATTGTTTCATGACCAAAGTTGTAAATCATAAATATTTCGAATATTTTTAGTATGAGTGATTATTATAGGAATAAAGTTGATGAGTCACAGTATGAAGATTTGGGAAAATATTATAGAGAATAGAATAATAAGTGAGACATCAATATCTGAAAATCAGTTTGGTTTTATGCCAGGAAAATCGACAAAGAAACCATTATTTTATGTTAGATAACTAGTAGACAAGTTTAGGAAAAAGAAGAGAATATTATACATGGTGTTTATAGATTTAGAAATGGTGTATGATAGAGTGCCAAGAGAAGTTTTAAAATGGGCATAAATGAAAAAATAGGTCTCAAAAATATATACAATTTTGATTCAGGATATGTATGAAGAATTGTGGACTAGTGCCACGAGTTTGTGTGGAGTAACAGAAGATTTTAAAGTAGGAGTTGTTGTTCATTAGGGATCGGCTCTTAACTTTTATTTCAACTCTGTGGTAATGGAAGAAATTACGAAAAATATATAAGGTGAGATGCATTGGTGTATGAGTTTTGCTGATGATATAATGTTGATTGGAGAAAATAATATATTAATAATATATTAGATGAGTGGAGGTTCACCCTTTAAGAAAAGGAATTGGGAATTATATATATATTAAGTATGAACTTGGAGGAATATAATAAGAAGAAGTGGGGATGAGAAGACTAATGACAATAAGTGGTGATGTGATAGATATTATTATTACTTACGAAAGAAATAACTTTTTGTTCATATTATATGTTAACCGTATTTTTTTTTTATACATTTTTTACCTATATTTTAATATAAACAACTACAATATATAAATATTCTAGAAGTAGAGGCCGCAATTAATATTAGTTCTGAGCCACATAAACTTGAAATATTTGACGATATCATATAATGTAAACCACGATAACCTCAATAAGTATTTTATTTGAAAAAATATTTGTATGTTATTAATCTATTTACTATTTAAATGTAATGCAAGTAAATGTATTATACAGGGTATCTACAAAAGTAACAAGGTTTTTAATTGGGATTGTATTGATGGGAATAATAAAATATTAAATTAATTATTATTAGATTTAATTGTTTGCAACATATCTATTTTCAGAGAACAAATTGTTTCACCAGATAAATATCATTCTCCTCTGAAAATCTTCTTACCATTCAAAATCCCCACACTTGACTTCACTTACTTCCGTGAATTATTTAATTTCCGAAGAGCCGATGACAATTTTATTTGTACATTTCTAGGTTCAGCAGCTTTAAAATTTCTGTTTTTGAAACATCTTTTATTAGTTTTGTGCTTGAATTTACTTTTTTTTAATTAAATTTTTTCCCTTTGGTATTCTAAAATTTAAAAGTTTAATTTTTACTAAAAAAAAAAAAGAAAACTCACATACAATCTAACCTAACAATAGTACGCAAGATCATCGATGATTTTCTATGTTAAAACCTGTGTTCACACCACAATCACATTATTATTATTATTATTATTATTATTGTTCAGTGATATAAGTATGCAACGCCGTTCACAGCCATTCTGATGATCTTTAATTCGTGAAACGTGTGCACCATTCGTCACCGTCGACAAGCTTCGTCTATCGAATAGAGTAGAAATTAACCATTATTCGTCGGACATACGGTAATGTTTGCATTGAATTGAATTATTATTGAAGATTATGCTTCTATTAGAAACCAGTGTATATTTGTAAATTTGTATAATATTCCCTCCTGGTCATAAACATAAGATTCGATATGATATATTTCGAAAGAATTAAGTTTGAGAGTACAGTCAACTTTTTTTAACTGTCAAATCGTTTTTTTTTTTTTTTCATTGATGCACGTTTCCTTTCTGATACCTCTTTCTTTAATCAGCATCATCTCATAAACTCGTTACGATTGGGAAGGTCATGTAAATCAGTTTTTAATTAAGCGTTTAATATTTCCTATCTCTTATGGAGTGTTACAGGATGGTCAAATGTCATCACTATTGTTCTCCTTGTTTATAAATAGTACAAGTCGTCTTCTTAAGGATTGCAGAATTCACTATTTTGTGGATGATATAAAAATATTTCTGAAAATCAATTCTACCAAAAGTTATAATATATTACAAAAATTAAATATACATTTTTAGTAGATCACGTCAGTTGATTTTTTTCTCGATATTATTAATTTTAAAATCACGACAAACACAAGATGTGTGTCTTCTATATACCGGCATATAATTTAACTGTCACTCTATTATCTTAAATGTATGATGAACCTAATGATCTTAGTTCCAACTAATACTATTTCTTAACCCTAACCTACATATTGGCACTATATTATAAATCACTAAAAAAATTAAGTTATGTAATTAGGTTTTTTAAGGAGTTTTTGTTTTTAAAATCAATTAACATTATACCGTGCTATAGTACATACAATTTTAGAGTATGGCTCTGCGATATAGGATACACACAACTCTAACCAACTAGAAAGTGTTCTGTGTAAATGTAATAGTTACCTCACTCATAACACGAAAACTCACTTGTTGCAAAGAAGCTTAATTTTCTCTCGCCGGCCGATCACCGTCATAATGCTAAACTGAATTAGTAGGTACGATAAGTAAAAACTGTCCTATCAGCTATTTGTTTTTAATTCACTACTTGCCAATCTTCTTCAAACATTCCATTTAAAATGTCTACATTATCCACAAATAATATGTTCAACGAATCAATTCGTAAATTAAAGCATGCAGCCAATTTGGATCACTCGTGTTTAATATATATTTCTATATTATACCATTGTGTACTTTATATCATTGTATGAATTCATTTTCAATGTTTATATTAGTATATTTTGTATAACTTAATTGTATTATAGTTACCGCTAAAAAATGGTTCTCTTGTATAACGATAGTAATAAAAAAATAAAAAACACATGAATCAAAAATTATAACAAGCTACAACCTTTTATAAATGTAATTTCTAATAACTAATAAATTGTACAAGAAAAATCTATGATACGTTGAAAACTGAAAGTAATAATATGATAATAACTGTCTAGGGCATAAAAGATTTTTAAACTTGCAAGACCCGTTATTAAAAGACAAGAAATAGTATACTGCAGTAATAGCTTCATGTACGTGACGTGACAAAGGCGTCGTACGTCCATAAATTGTGACTTGCACAGTGGCCACCACTTTGGAATTTTGATATCCAAAGAAATTTGAAACGACCATTGACATTAGTTTTATGACAAGATCACTACTGGGAGTCAGTCTCATTGGACACGAGTGCCGACAGCCGAAAAAAAGAAAGTTCTTTTAGTTTTTAAGTACATTCGATTATAAGAAAAACGGTGAATGGTGCTACGTTTCTATCACGTTATTCGGAGTATTGCGGAGAATTGGAAAAATATGCGAAATTTCTTTAGGCCGAATATCGCACAACTGACATATTCATTTAAATATTGCTCGATTCACACAACAATTTGTTTACGTGAAATGACTCTTTCGTTTTTATGATGAGGTCTATTGAAACTAGAATACTAAACACTATAATGAAATTCTAGTTGAATTGTTACCTTTAGCACAGAGCTTAAGAATAATAAAAATGTTTAAAAAAAAAATGTATAATAATTTAAAGACTAATATAATGTTATGTGTAACGATGGAACACAATGTGTACAGGAAAAATAATAAAAATAATAAAAAATGCACAGCAATCGATATGATAGCAACATTGTCCAGCAAATATAATACGTTACAATATTCTGTTCATTGAGTCGTTTGCTAAATATGATACATTTCCAAGTATGGCTCAAGTATAAAGTATTGATTTAATATTGACCAAACGAATCTAATACCTAACCGTAATAGTAGTTTTTCATAAAGATTTACGTTTTAAAATCAAACAAATATTTTAATATAAATTACTCAAGAATATATACAGAGATATTATAAGCTAATAATTTTCTATATCAAGTACAAGTTATTATATTTATTATTATACCTTAAAGTTCTTTTTTTGTCTCTTTGAATGAAATCATTAAACGTTTTTCTGACTCCTGGTGTTCTGTATTTTTTTTTTTTTACTATATTAGTTTACTAGTTCTCGCCAAAAGTTCATTGATTATGATTCAATTCGTTGCTGACCTATCCTGCAAGTGATTGTAATATTTGATAATTTTTTTTCATTGAATTTCACATAAAGAAATCAAGAAGGTTAATACCGAGGAAATTTGTCCTTACAATTATTTACTGCTAAATCGTATTCATCTTTATCACCAAAAGTTACTTTTACAATACATATTGCGATTTCATAAACATAGATAAAAAAAAAAAAAAAAACAAGTATTTTTGATCGCTTGAATGGATAGAATAAACTTCTAATTTTTATTTACCATATAAAACCATGATGTTCTTTTTTACGTACCTACACACTGTATATTTAAACGAAGAGTACGCTTTCATCGTTTTAAGGAAAACAAATTGTTCAGTATAAATTCACTTCATTTTTGTTTTCATTTTTATTTTTTTCTTTACGTATAATTTTATCGTTGCCATTATAAAATGAAAGGTCATTATAATAACGCGGACGGCTATCATGTATTTTATTCAACGGCATATCATTGGTTTTTTATGAAGGAGAGGAGAAACCGAAAAGATTAACCATACTACCCGACATAGGTCTACAAAGGTATTTGTCAAATGACAAAACGGACCTCGATTTTTCTTGCCTTTTTTCCCCCCCGGAAACACGATCCCAATTTTTCAAGACTTTTAACTCATTTGTTCCGCCGCCCATTTTTAATACGTTGGCCATTCGAGCCGTACTGACACAAATTTTTCTTGCTTTCCCTTCTCCATCAGGTACTTTCCTCTTTTACTCTTTAGAGCTTTAATAAATGATGAGCAGCAGAGAAAAATCGACTGATAAAGATTGTGCAATGTTTTTGAAACAATGTTTTCTTGTATAATTCATCGGAGTGTTGTACTTGAATTCATCCTTGCATATCCAGAAATACCTACACCACAACCCCCCTGACCAGAAAACGCGAGTTCAACTGCATCGATAGTTTATTGTATCCCTCCCTTAACGATTGCATACGTCGTTAGCAATAATATTTATTATTTTATTTTCGTAGATGATATCGTAAATTAGAATCGACAGAATTTAAATTTAAAAAATGTTCACACAAAGTAAAAAAAACGGCTCTCTAACATGAGTCTGGATTTAGTTTGATTCATAATTTTTTGACAAATCAGTTTAAGTAATTAACATTTTTCTGTGTTATGTAATATGAATTATATCTGAACTATATAAATATACAATCAATAGCAACGTATCATGAGTAACGAATCATTCAAACTTTTACGGATTTTAAATGAAAACTATTCTACTATTATGAATCATGGTTCCAACTGTCTTAAAAATATTTTAACTGTCATCGGTAAGGCCATTAACTATAACTTTCTTTGGAGAAATTATTCAAATAGTAATATGGTTTTTGTTTATCTACAGTGATAACAATATAAGTGTTTAATTTTTTTAAAATCTTATGAAAAAAAAAAAATAAAAAAATATATATATATATAAAAAATTGTAATTTGAAAAAATTTAAGTATTGAATTAACATATTATATGGACACTAAATACGTCCGAAAGCATTATTTTATGTTGTATTTTTAAAGAAGAAGTATATTATTATACATCAATTTCTTTTCGAGATTAAAATCGTATATTTATATTTTTTAACCATTCTATTTAATAGTTTAAAAAAAAAAAATATATATATACACATAAAACGCAATCGTTACGTTATTCAAATGCTAGTTTTAAAACGATAAGCCGTCGGACATTTTAATAGTTATTATAAATAATGAAATTGAGCACAGTAGAAATAATTATACTTCACATAGACTTTTTTTCAATGTCTAAACTTATTTTTTTAATCAATTATTCATTATTTTTTCTCGTTTTGTTATTATTATTATTGTGTGAACGATATTGCTTAATATTAAAACGATGAAATTCAGCAAAATAGTGAATCCCAAGAGTAGGATCAATGCGCTATCTTAATACAAAATAAACCGGAACAGGTAAAAATTATTTACGTAACTATTTATTCATTTTTGAGATAGTTCATTACGGTTATTGTTTAAAAATATTATCCACAAATTTATTTTGAGATAAAATTTATAAAGTTATAAAGTTATAAAGAATATTACTGAATATAATTATGTCTATTGTTTTTAATGTTTAAACATTTTATTTGACTGTTATAATAATGATAATAATAACAGTAATATAGTTATTGTGGTTATTATAATAATAGTGCGGTAATAATAAATTAAATGTATCACGCACACAAAAAAAAACGAAATTGAATAAATATCTGTTTTAATGTGTTTAAGGTAATTAAATATAACTAGTAAGAAAAAAACACAGACTTCGAATTATGTATACATAAACGAAATCTGTATGTAATTTAAATTTATTTTAATAGCATTTTGGTGTCAGCTACAGAGAATAAACGCATTTTTTTGATTTTTTATTGAAAGTCACATAAATCATTTAACATTTCGTTGATTAGATTAAAATATACTCGATTTGTATTATCGTTTTTATTCTGGATTTGAATTTAATTCGGAAAAATGAATTAATATTGAGTTAAACCTAAAAAATTAAATTAAATTATTTCAATTAAACATTATTATTAGTATTATTTTTTGATTTTTATTTTTTTCGAGGATATTATTTTTTATTTTGATCAAAATGTAGTTTAAATTACAGAATAACGAACTATTATGAACATTTTTTATAAAAAATATTTATTTTCTACACTGTGACAATCGAACATGCTTTTTAATATTTTTTTTTAACAAAATGTACTCATTAAAAATGTTACTAATTAATTAAAGTACGTACACAATATAAATCACATGATATTTTGTTTGAAATATTGAAAAAAAATATATGTCTAATATAATATTGTATTATTCGATTCTAAAATATATTTTATTAACCTTAGTATTTTAGTTTTACATTGTATTTTCAATTATTTGATAACATTAAGCACTTAAAAATTTGGATTTTCGAACTTGTATTATATATTATAGCTCTAGGGCATTTTTCAAAAACGTTAAATTCCATTTGTATAATATTTGTTTACCATGTTCATCAACAAAATGTTAAGCCCGAACAGTAATAAATAAAATTCCGTAGACTTGTAAAGTTTAGGTAATTCAACTTTCTGTTATTTATTATGATATAATGCATAATACGAGAAATTGTATTTCTTTAACTTGAACAGAAATACAAGGAATACTTTACAAAGACATGTGTACGTGAACTGACTTTTGAAAATATTAAATACTTTTACATTCCTAAGAACTTGCTTTTTTTTAACGAAAAACAAATACTGCTAAAAAAATTATTAAAAATTCTAATCCATGAAACATTTGGTCAAAAAACATTTATTTTTTATTTTCATCCAAATATTTTTTAATAAATTATTAGTTTAATCGCTTCATTAATTTGACTTGAGTTTTAATTATTAAAATGAACAGCTGAAATTTAAAAAATATTATTCCAATTTAGAATTATAAAAAATGATTTATTTAGAATATTATGTAAAAAGTAGCATAGAAGTTTAATTTAATATAATTAGTATTTATAAATAAAAAGTCAAAACACGAAGAGAAATATTAATCATGTAGGTAATACCATAATTTACAGTTGGATGATGTGTTAGATTTTAATCCTAAAAAGGTTTCTGAACTTCATAAGTTTATCAAAATTGGATTATTGTATCACAAAACTTCTATAAACGAATTATTATTATATGATACGAAATAAATTATTTTAAGGGATCACTCAAGTTTGTATGTATGTATACAAATAATGTTCTTTGTAAATCTTAAAACAGATACTAAACTAGCAGAAATTATTTAATGTATAAGCCGTGTAACAATATTCATATTTATTGAACAATATGACAAACAAATAAAAACAATTTAAATTTAACTGTGCATATGAAATATAAAAAATATTTTAATTTTACCATAACTACTAAAATCTAATTAAGTAATGAGACATGTATTGAAAAAAGTGCAAGATAATCGTAATAACAAATCCATGCCAGTTACATTGTTTTCCGTATTTTAAAAAATCAGTGGTGCAAAATATATCGCGAAACAATTTTATTTTATTGACTTACGCACTGGACCAATTATTATTTTGCCTTTGGTAAAATAACATACTAAATCTTAAAAATATAGCATCAATATACAATTTAAATAATATACTTAACTTAAGCTATATTGAAAAAATTAAAGATAAGTTATGAGAGTGCGTATAAAATATATTTCATTTGGAAGTTAATATGAACTATATTTATTTTACATTTTTTTTTAATTTCCAATCTTTTATTTATAAATGTTCAGAATTGCTTTAATATAAGCATTTTAATCATAAAAGCTTATTTAACATATGACTTTATTTATAATTCATGTTATTAGACGTGTTGGCGTGTTTCCATTATGGAACGTGAATCAGTTCAACAATTTTAATTCCCAAGAGCTTGATGAAATCGATCACACAGTGATCTCTTTTAAAAGTTATAATTTAAAAAATCTAAGGCAAATGATAAAATGAGTCATATACTTATTTTACATTTGATTTATCAAAAGTTATTCATTGTTTATAATACAGTACAACTAGGTTTACAAACCAGATACTTTGATCTAAATTGGTTTACAGAAGCTTGTATTTAATAACACATAACACCTTCATCATATTAATTAACATAATAAAATTTATAAACAAATTATGTTTTCCACTCAAGAATGTTTGTACATTATACCCATTCAAACATTAAACTTTTCGTATCTCAAAGGCTACGTAAGGCGTAAAAATTAATTTAAATATTATATTTTTACTATTATAATTTTATAAACATTTACAATCCAAAACAAATGTCCACGTGAGAAATTATTTGATAACAATAATTATATATTAGGATGACTTCCAGTTATTAACGATTTATCGGGTCATTTTTAATTTTAAATCAAAATACATTTGAAAATAAAACCGAATTAATAACTATAAATTTGAGTTCGCACTAAAATCCGAAATAATGTTTATGTACATTTTGTGAGCTCAATTTTTTATTTATTCAACTATTTATGAATATCTTAAATGTATGTTTATTATTTTCAGTATAACTATAGTAAACTAATTCCTATTCTCTGTGTATCCCTAAAACTTTTCATGTATAATAACTCAGTAAATTATATATAATCGCATATCAAAATTTATTTTCCGAAAGTTATGGTTTGAAAAGTAAAAAACTACTGAAAAATTCATGGTGGAAAAATAATGACCACGGTGAATACACTGAAAGGACCTCGGTTGTCCGGGTACTGCTTAAAAACAATTCTACAGCAGTTCGTCGCCTAAGAGAAACAAAAAGAAGAAAAAAAAAGAAAAATGAAAATACGGTCGAAAACAAGTGCGACAAAAGTCACAGGAAAACTTTTGATTACCAGCCATTGTTGCTCAGGTAAAATCTTTTGGTCCATTGGATCAACGAAATCCGTCGACAATACCATTTTCGTACTGTTGAAGTCAATATACGAGGGTTAACGTTCGATTCATTATATATGATATGTGTGTGTGTGTGTGTGTTTTCCCGAATGGCATAAAAAACTAACTGAATAAATGACAAAAAACTTTTAGCAACAAAAATTGTTGAACGAAGAATCAAAATTATAGTAAACTTATGTGTGTGATATAAAAGGTTGGATTGAGCAACTACAGACGATGAATCCTGAAGCAATCCATAAAAAGCTTTAAAATTTATAGATAATATCACAAAATTTCAGGTCCGTTAAGAAATATACTTTGCTACATAAAGCGTGCGTTTTATTTATTACCGAACAATATGTTACAAGTAAATAATCAAAAATTTAACGCAAAAAGGTATGAATTTCATACTGAAATTATGAACACGGCTCTAAATAAGATTATTATTTTAAATGATCACAATGATTCATGAATTTAGTATAATTTATATAATATGTATATTTGCATATTTTATCCTAGATCAAATTTCAGACAATACCATTTATATGAATAAATATAATTAAATAAATGTTAGGTTGGTTTTTGCTTAAAGCATGTATATTTTCATTGCGTTACAAAAGCCAACACGTGTGTAATACTTACACTGAAATTTTGTACCAAATTTAACTACAATTTATTGCAGATATGAACATATACTAGTTATAAATATATATATATATATATAATGTAACTGTGGACTTAAATAAGAATAACCACGTATAATTACGACAACTAGCTCTTTAGGCGCCTAATGGATAACAATTAACAATCATCGTCCTCGTCATTTACTGATTCGTGGTACAAAAAATTAAAATCATATCGATAAATCCTAATTTATTTCTTAATACACCTTAATAAATGAATAAATTCTGTAATTCACGGAAGTCGTTTTATTTTCGTTAATTTAATATGAATAAATTGTAAAATATCGTGACGCGCTAAACGACCAAATCGGTTAAACCTATTTTTTGCCATAGGCCATCAATAACCGCTAGTGTTTTTCCAGTACGATCAGTCTTATCACAGATATCGTCGACGCTTAAATTAAATTCAAAAATTAATATGTATCATCAAATTTTTACCTTATTTTTTTATTCTAACAAATAAATCACTTTAAAATCGAGACGCATTATAAACACCTCAATCAAATACAAAATGTTTAATTCGTGATGGGTCTGATAAGTTTTAATTTTCTTATTTTTGAAAATTGAATATGAAATCATTGTTTTTTATAAACATCTAGGTACTCTTTATGATTATATTTTAAATTTTATGAAAATAATCTAATTTGAGTTCGTTTTCATCCTAAATCAATTAAATTTTTGATATATTATCTTTATTATTATCTTGATAATACAGTATTTATCTGGACTTTACATTGTTCTTAACCTGTTTCTTAACAATTGTTATTATTTTTTCCTAATAAGATATTCAGTGACATATTTATTATTATTATTTTCGGTAAGTTTCCCCGAATTTCTTCTTTATTTTTCATTACGGAAGTTTGCGTGAATACGATGAAAGGTCATAAAATACCCGTGCCAACATTGAAGTCCCGTAAAACGTATCACTGAGAAAACGCTGATGCGAGCGAAATGTAGTTCCGCGTCATCAAGATGGTACAGCTGAGATGTGTTAAACGTACCTAACCCACGGTTGCCGAGCTTCAATTTTTGTACGACGCACGAACACCACCACGTCTTCCACATGAGAATGTCACCGCCTGAGAAACCTACAGCTCGTAAATAGCTTTCACTATAACTTCCTCGGTAATGGCATGTGGTCGGTGTACACCTACGTGTCCGTGTGTCCTCCAAACGCGAATTACAAAACTTTCCCACAAACGCATCTGCCCTCGACACATACACCTTCCCGATCCACCAGGTTCCTTGGCGAGGATGAGGCGGAAAAAACAGGAAAAATACAAAAACAAGAGAAAAAATTAAGAAAGGAAGAAAAAAGTTTTCTTATATACTCTTGCTTTTAGAAAGGCGAATCTTTCATGTGCAACGCGGAGTTTTAGCACCTTTGAACACTATAAAAACCGTAGTACGTAGGTGCGCATATTGTACGTGGAACATAATGATATTTTACGCGTAAATTGAGCATCGAAACGTCAACCGGGACAGCGTGAAAATGTCTTATTTTCGCGTCAAACACGCACGTTGTAAAACAGATATGAAAAACTGTGACGTAAAACTAATTCTCGTGATTTTTTTCGTAACAAGATAAATGTGCAACCGTGCAAAGTAATAGCAAGAAATATTATTTGTTTATAATATAATTTGAACGAGATATCATGGTAGTTAAAGGTTCCTAAATCAGTCAATGTGTATCACAACGTTGTGTAATTATTAGCGTTTACCAAAACACCTGTACAAAAAAAAAAAAAACACAAACAACTATTTACGTAGGTACTATTTAGTTTCAATCAATTTTTTTAATTATTATTTTCCACTTAGCGAAAAAATTTTAACCACACTATATATCACACATATTATTTTGTTTTAATTTTTTCCTGATAAAGTCAATTAGAAAACTAAATGAATTAGATTATATTATGTTAAAATAATTCATTCTATTATACTGTTATAATATTAATACGAATTAAAAATCATTTGTTACTTGATCTAGCAGTTACAGATACAACAGAAGAATAATAAAATTGCATAATTTGTTTTAATTACCCTGTATATATATTATCATTATAATTACGATCATCGCAGTAAAAAGTTTAATATTTACAAAATTAAGTTTTGTCATTTAATTTATCATAAAACTCGCAGCATAAGAAAATACTATCATACTGGAATAACTTTTACGTGGTGAATTATACATTCAAATATACTATGGAAGTTTTACTTGGCTTATTTATAAACAAAGACCGGATTTTGCATTTAATGCGTGTTCATATATTTATAAGCAATTATATGCAGTACATACATTTTAATCAATATTACATAAATAAATAAAATTCCAAATTTTTATTTTGCATATTTTTGGTACATGTTTTTAATTTTGTTAAAAAATAGATATATTTAGTATATATTTATTCCACAAAAAATATTGAAATATTTTTAAAGATAATGGTAATAGTAGTTTTCTATTGTATATTTTTATCTTATCTAAATTGTCAAACGTTTTCGTCAATTCTACTGAACATGGATTGACAGACTGTAATTCGAAGTGTACATTTGACAATAGTCAATGTGATACAAAATGTTTCCAATCTTAAGTACAAATTTTATATTATTTTAATTTTACAATCTCAAAATGTTTAAGTTCAAAATTATAATTCTTGTGAAAATGGATTGAACCTTATAACAAATAAGTGAGGTTTGTAAAACCCTATAGATATTTAGTTTTTATGAGTATCGAAATAAAATATTAGTAGAAAACAAAATTTAAATAGATTTTCATAATGTATCATTTTTCATACGAGAAATTTGAAAGATCGGACTTCAAATCAAATATTCGGTCGGACCATAGTCAACTTCAAATGAAAATTTATAATTTATCATTATTTTTTTAAGAACTTCCAACTATAAAATATCAATATCAGGGATGTTTTGAAAAAAAAAAAAATAAAATAAAAATAATTGTGAAATAAAATGTTTCACAAATATTGTAAAAAATAAAACAAAAATAATAAAAAATAAAAAAACAAGTAGACATGGATATATATATATATATATATTTGTATCGATGAAATTACTAATCCACGAGGCATACTATATAGTATGCATATAGTATACATATATATAGCATAGTATATGTAGTAAACTTTATTGTTGGAAAATTAAATGTTGGTTCACCTTCAAAATATGATATTTTAGCATCAAACATCTTAGAGAAAATAAATTTGGAGGAGATGTAAGAGGGATAGAGGATGTTTGTTGACCTACAGTTAGGATTGTTGACAAAATTGGCCTCTTAAAGACTTCTTATATTTTTTAAGTGTACCTATAGGTTGTAATGGATACTAGACTAGCGTAAATGTCTCAGTTTTCACCCACCAAAGGATACTGCTGGTTTATTTGTATATTACAGTAAAACATCTAAATGCTAGACCCGATGTATGACGAAATCCTCCATAAAATATAATTAAAATTAATGTTAATGTATTAAATGTATTTATTTATTTATTTTATGAATAAATATAAAGATACATTATATGATAATGTTACGTTTTTTTAATTACAATATATACACTTATAATACATTTTTAGCCCTAATAAGTAGTCTATTTAAAGAGCATTATCGACAAATATCTAACTGTAGATCCAACGCTGGACCAAATAATAAAAACATAACAACATTTGTAAATCATTGTTTTAATTATTGTCGGAAGGTGGAAACGACAAAAATGTGTTGTTTATTTTATCCAATACAGCCTCGTGTATGGTTAGGACTACCAACAATTTAAAACTATTTTATTTCAATCTTGTTCGAGTAATTAGTGCTGCTCATGAGATTTTTCACATTGTAGAAATTATTATGGTTATTTTTTATGAAATAAAAGATTTAATTAACATCGTAAAAGTTTTACGTTTTAAAATATCCTTTCAGAATTATTCTGACTATATCATGAAAGTTACATAATAAACCATTACCGCCTTAACCTGTAATAACAAAATGGGGTGTTTTGTAAAAATCGATAATTTTTTATACAGGAATTTTGAACATTTAAAAATTTCTAGTTATTCTAAATCTGCAAGATAAAGTCACAAGCATCAAAAACGGTAAACAAATTCTAAATAAATCATGTGTAATTAATAATTTTTTTTTATATTAAACAAATTTTTTGATTTTTTTTGGAAATATTAAAAAATTAAGTATTCAAGTATACTACTTATAGATGCTTTAGAAACTTTTGAATAAATTAAAAATTAGATTATTAATCTTTCTTAGAATTAATAGAACATGTTAATTAAACATTTAACAAGTTTTTTGAACTTATAAATAAAAATTAAATCTTGCTAATTTTAAATGATATTTCTTATCTACTCCAAGGTGAAAACGTTGACTTCAAGTTATTTTCTATTCAACATTTTCCGGGGAAATGTTGAGTTTAGAATATGCTTATATATCAACCGTTAATGGGGAACGAAACTCTTCTGCAATCAAAAATATTTTTACAGACCATCATTCTAATTTAACCGACAAAAATGTGGAACATATTATCATTACTTATAGTTTTTCAGATAATGGTAACAATAATTATAATTTTTTTTCATAACAATCATAAAGTATATTGTATATTATAATATTGTTTAAAGACACAAGCATTTTTAATTTATCTATTTTATAACTATACAATAAATTATCAGTTGTAATAATCAAAAATTATTTTCTTTATTTTGTGATTTTTAAGTGCATATTTTTCAATATTAAGTGTATAATTATCCGATTTTCGTTTTGTTTAAGCTTCTAAGTTATTATACGTATTATACATATGTTTTATTCAATGGCATTGCTGTATTATTCAAAGACAAAGACAATATAAATTAATAAAATCAAAAAAATCTGATTTTCAGAACATTAATTTTAAATTTTAAAAGTAATTACTTAAAATATTTTTGTTAGGATCTATGTATTTTGTTTAATATGTAATTAATTTGTGTAGATTTATAATTATTTCAATTAAATATATTATACTTAAAACATTTACCAATATGCAGGTTAGGAACGATACTCACAAAAACAATTTTACACTTTTAACACTTTTAACACTTAAAAGCAAAAACCATAATTCACATGTATTCTTGACGAAATATCTAAGTAAAATATTTTATAATTTTAATTTTAACATGTAGGTAATTTGTTCATATTAAATACAGTGTTAGTAAAATAATATTTTAACGCCTGAAACGATGCCGGAAATTGTAGTTTTATCCGTACTTGTGATTAAAATAAAAATAAAAATGATATTATAGTCAATCTGAATTTAATTATTGGAATTAATATAATATTCTCGTTTCAGATGATTACACGAGTAATGGTGGTGATATGAACTATCGTACTCATACCGCGAAACACAACTGTACATCAAGATAATGGCAACCCGTTAAACATCATTGATCCTTATCAACTATAATTTTAATTTTATTTTTCTCTTGAAGTTTGCAAAAGAGATTTAAAAATCTACCGAGCATAATGCTATAAAGATAAATGCAATAAAAATACAAAAAAAAAATTCCCATAACCTTACTTATGATCTACGTACGGGAACAGAATCTTAATACAAATATATATATACCTTACGACACCTTGCATACATTGTGTGTTTTTCATTTTCCCAAATACATATCCAATTACATCCATTTAGACGCAGTGATAGCATTTTATCACACCAACAGTTGTTGTGTTTTTTCTTTGCTTTTTACAGCTTTATATATGATCAGACCTTTAATTTTATGTGACATATATTTGCGAGATTCACGCAAAATAAATCGCATTTGAATCGAATAATTAAATTTTGTTTTTGTACATGTAAGCAAAATGCTTCCACGTGTTGAAATCACTGTCAGCGCACCGAGTTCAGCAGAAAAATATGAATTCACGTTGATAAAATATCCTAACAATAGAACAGTGCTTTGCTGAAAAAAGATAAAATACACTGTGAGCGTATTATGAATTTGTATGGTTGTGACATCAATGTTCCTTCAACAATATTTCGCACAATCGTCCGACAAGACATGATACCTACTCGTTATTTTCTGTACACACAGTACATCAAACGTGCACGAATACAAAAGAAGAAGAATTTACGAACTCTTAAGGGCTTATGACATAAATACCTCGCACGTTATAAATAATAAACATATAGACTGCAATGATAGCTGTTTCAACACGGACCATGAGAAAGAAAAAAACCATAACATATATCATCTGCAATATCAGATGTGGCGGTTTATAAAATAATATATTTTCAACCACATTCAACATACATACTGAATCAATGGATACGTTTGTGATAGGTTTCTTGGTAATCACGAAAACTAACTGGTTAATCGAAATTATCAATTATTGTTCATACATTGTTTTCTGATTGTATCAACATAGTACCTTTTATCAGTCTGATATGGGAAAACAAAAATACAAGATAGCAGAATAAAAATAGTGAGTAAGAAACATTATATTTATTATTATTTGTATATGACATATTCGATTTATTAATATTATACTAATATTTTATAATATTTTCTGTATTATAATAAAACGATAATACATTATTAGTAAAATATTGTACATTTATTATTATAAGTAAACAATTGCCTAAGATGGTAAAGGGTTTGTATTGTGTTGTTTATTTTGGTAGCCTTATTGTTTCCAAACTGTGAATTCATATTGTTCAGAAGGAGAAACGTTTATACTTGTACCCAATCAATTTTCCTTTCACCGAGATTTATGAATAATTTTACAAATATCTTTTTAATACCCATGCTCAGTTTAAACATGTTTCCTTGCAGCCCTAAACATAGATAGTTAGAAAAAAGTTAAAAATATGTATATGCCCTTGACATTTCTAAAATTAACATCTTATATAAATTCTGATGGATAAAAATTGAACTGTCAATATTAGTCGATATCATTATTTTTAAAACTGCGTTTTAACACAGACTGGTTATGAATAACAATGTAAGGACTGTTTGAATTTATGCGTGCATGTATATACGTTAATATACGCAAATGTATGTATGTATGAGGAGATGATATGTCTTAGCTCGGCAGGCTTAGATATTTAAGTTTTCGAATAAACACATTCAGACACACGCGTTTGCACTTTAATTTATACGTGACGGGTTTACAACCACTTCGATTTTCTCAACATTTATTATAGGGTTCATGAAGGGATGGAACATGCAGCCGATACGACTTACTCAAGCAAGGAGTGGTGGCGTTCGGAGAACAAATCGGCAATTTACCGGGCTCGAGTAACCCCTTTGACCCTGTGATATACCCTCGATAGCCGCCCACCCTGTAGTCACCGAGAATCTCATTCACATAGATTCCTTGCACTCCACCGTGTCTTCCATCCTCACGATAGAATCCATTATACACGATGGTATTGGTTTCAATTTTCAATCGCCCGCCACCAAGGGAACGATAACTTGTGCGAATTTCATCGGATTGGCTGTCCCTTTCTCGATCGCTACCGATCGGGTCCGGACTTCGGCGGGATGCTTGGCCTCGTGAAACTGCTGTAGGACGCACGCTCTGGGGAATTTTCGCTTGACGCCACTCTGGCCACTTAAAACCCCAAGACCCCAGATGCCAAATTGAATTCCGGTCCCGTTTAATTGGTTCCGGGAACATAATATAATGAACCCGGATGTCTGCTGGGAGCACACATAAAAGACCAGTGAACCGGGGATAGTGGTGGAAGTTATGGTAGCAGTAGACGCACACGTGAATCCTTCAGGTCACTTTTCCTTGAAGGGATCACATTGAACACGTATTATCGTTGCCGGACGAGGCCCGCAGCATAAGGAAGAACGGACGAAACGCGCGGAAATTTAATGTGAAAGCAAATGTTGATATAATAATAACCGTGTATGGATACCGAAGAATGGTTAGACGAGGTCAGTGTAAAATCTCCGATAACGCGAGCAGTAGGTTTCAAAATTATTCAGCGGAATGAGAAAAGAGAACAATAATCGTTCAATTCGAGGAAGCCCGTTCGAAAAAACGGTTTCATTCGTGGGAACGCAAAGTTCATGGATTTTTCAACGTAAATACAATAAAGATATTTTAAATAAGAAATGGAGGAAAATATTATAAGCTTATAATAACGTTCATATAAAGTTATCGAAATTTATTATATTGCATTTTTGTGTTAATCGAGTAGGTCTGGAATACCGTTTATTGTAAACTTGCGATAGCTGTCAAAACAAAATAACATTGAAATTTAATTTTAAATAGTTTAATTTTTAAAATATTTTATTTATAGTTATTAGATTTTTATTTTTTTTTTCAGTAATGTTATTTTGATTTGGCGATTGAATGAAAATCCTTGACAAAAAATCTTTATGAACTACTTCCGTCTTATTTTTAAATTTATCATACACGTGTATGTGGGTAATTTTTTTTTAATGGTTGTGTATGAAAATATTTATAAAACCCAAAATGTATGCAAAATATTAGTTCATATCGTCATGCGATTAAAATTTGACATCTTTGTTCCATTATACATGATTTAAAATGTTTAAGACATTACTTATAGAATTTTAATAACACGTATATTATCACGGTAATCAATATTTAATCCTTGTACCGTTGTTTTATGTACTTAGTGTACGTCAAAGCTGTTCATAGTACCTATTAATAATTATTATCGAAAATGTTTTCAAGAGCAACGGTTACAGTTGAATGGTTTTTCTGCATTTGCCACGCCACGCCGTCCGATAGAATGTCTTGAGAATATATACACAATTTAGTAAGTACTTCTCCATGTGTTATAAATTATCGGTTCTTACAGTTTTCTTTAATATTTTCAGTTCAGTCAAATAGAAAAAAAAAAAAATGGAATAGGTCCGGCTAACCGGTCCTGTCCGATCCATTAACTATTACAGTTCGAAATTCGTTTTTTCAGACTGGCAGTTCGGTCTCAGTCCACTCTAACAAAATATTTTAAATTTTCATTCCAGTCCGGTCTGAAAAAACAATTGACAATTGGTTTGGTCCGACTTCGGTCCTTTGTTAACATTTTCAGCGCAGTGACTAAAATTACAGACCGTGCACTAGTGTACGCGTAGGTACGATCGCGACGGAGCCATCGATCCGATGCGAGAACGTCACGTGGCCCGGGATTTCGTCACACGATCGCTGTCCGTTTCCATTACCGTCCACTGCGCGCGGATCTCCGTGCACTCGGATGTCCGCGAAATCGGAGTGCCGGCCAAATACACCTGTGCTGTGCAGTAACACGTTAACGCGTGCGTAGGTAGTATTGTTACGCAAACACTAGGGTATACGTGGAATACATAATTTAAATTCATTTTTAGAGCTACTTTATTTGGTACGTAAAGAAAAAAAAAATTAATAAGGATTACTCGTTTGCGCTAATGTCTTATACGAGTATTCTCACCGTCCGATCAAAAGGAGCTCGATAGCACATTAATTTCAACAGACGGTGGTTCGTAATAAACAAACTATCATTCGA
Organism: Sipha maydis; assembly: GCA_034509805.1. Classification (NCBI taxonomy): domain Eukaryota; kingdom Metazoa; phylum Arthropoda; class Insecta; order Hemiptera; family Aphididae; genus Sipha; species Sipha maydis. Next base: position 78,337 of record JASXSY010000305.1, read on the forward strand.
TAGAATAACAATATAGTTGTATACCAATACTAGAATAATTCACCTTAAATAACGTAAAATAATAAACAGGGGTTCATAACAGTGTTCTGTTTACGGTGTACATGTTTTACGTGGAAAACTATCGAATCGATTATTGTAAGCTGCGAATGTTTGTAAATTTAAGCACGCGTACTTAGCATGTGTGCTGGATGGGAATGAGTTTGAGATCACGTAGAGACGATCGACGATCGAACCGCCCATCTACCGTCTAAGATAACCTTCCTCGGCCAAATCTAAGGTTAGGTTAGTTGTTTTAGAACGATTGGCGGTACAGACTATACTGATGTACCGTACGACAGTGTAGAATAGTATAATCTACAATCATTATATGGTTCATACGGTTTACGAGTCTTTTTATGTTTGAAAACAATTGAAGTTCGCTTGGGTTCCTGTGATTTTCATACCAACGACCTACAAAAATCTCAGTACCATTGCCTCACAAATAAACCGTTGCCACGCCACTGTGTACATATACGTATTAATTACGCGAAGAGTGTCTATTTACTGCAGTAACCCCTTTGCAAGGGTTATTTCTTACACACAGTGGTCGCTTTTTTTTTCTAATAATTAATGTAATCGAACGTTTATTGTTATAGGAAAGTGTGGGCTGGATAAATACTTAACTATATATATAAATTATGTTGATCTGTGTTATACATTCGCTAGATATTGTTATCAGTTTGAGATGATAAAATAAACAAAATTTACTAGTGTTAAAAAAATGATTGGAGTTTTCATCAGTTGACTCATGATAAAAATAAAAATGCAATATTAAGACCGTTAACATTAGTACCGTCATTACTCGTCGGACAACAGTGTGCTGGTTTGCATGCGTGTCACATGTGTGTAAATATGAGTGAAAAATGAAAAGGAAATGATTTAACAATCAATGCAACTTTACATTTGTACAAAACGCAGTAGCCAATACATGCTTTCATCCTTTTTTTTTTTTTTATTTAAACCTTAAACAAACCGTTGTATATTTCGAACAATGCAATAAATATAGCATCAACAGCGCATAAAATACGTTCATTTTACTACATTGATTGGAAAAGAAAAAAAGGAAATAACTTAAGAACTAAGGTGGGAAACCCATTTGTCAGTAGCATCTGACACGAAGATAATGCAAACCAATTTAAAGCGTACGAGGTGTACGCTTTTTTCCAAACATTTAGCACTATTTCGTTTTACATGGAATAATAATCGTGATAATATATAATCCGATGGTAACAACAAACATTTATTTTTATTTTTTAAATCCCCTACTACACGCAGAACGGAATATAATAAACCGTTAACCATTACAAGGGAATTCGTTAAAGGTTGTAATAATTGTTGTGGAAGAGTGTCGGGTCTTTGCCAATTAGTGTCAATTTATAGTGACCTCATTTGCGGTGCCTAATCAATATTATACCTTTTGCTGGATATAAGTCATTTCACATAGTTGTCTTGCTCATCACTGTCGCTACCACTGCTGTTACTGGACTTTGTCACCCACCATGCATGTGCTGCGGTACAATTATATGCGTCAGGACATTTTGTGTTCCGTAATGAAGTTTCGGCTTACTCGTTTAACTACAAAACTTTATACCCGGAGACCAACACACGTCAAGCATCAACTCACCACTCATTACCGTATTACTTTAGTAAACCACATGTTATATAATTGACTTTTTCTATCACCGAAATCGATTTTTGAAACACCTATTTTTATCTGGAAAAAAACTAACGCATACTACACATATTAATAACATTTTTACCTTACAAGTGCAGTAGTTTTTGAATAATAATAATAAAAAAAAAAACATTTAAATAATTATTCAAATATATTTTAATGGAAATGTACTGATTAATAAGGTATGATGGTGCTTAATTTTCCGTAAGTGAAATATTTAATATTAGTTATGAAATATTTAAGAACTCATTGTAAGAGTATGAGAGAGATTAGTAGATAGAGATTAGATATGCCATAAAGATTTTATTATTTAACAAAACATATTATTGTTTAATATTTAAACTTGACTGTTTTATTTTACATTAATAGAAAATATCGACCACATGGCGTGCACACACATAATGATATATACCTATATATGTCTAGATAAGGAATTCACGGGAATCAGTTAGAAGTTAATAATTATACATTTGAAAGAGTACTTAGTTACAATAAAAAGCAAAAATAATAACCTTGAAGAAATTAAAATGAGAAAAACTATATTGAATAAATACTATTGCGGATTAACGAATGTCTTTAGATCAAAATAGTTATCAATCAAATCGACTATTACACTATACAACAGTAATGTCCAACCTTTTTTCTTTGGTGGGCCACTTTGGTAAACAATTATATTATTAATATTTATCTAATAATGTTATTTTGTTGCATATATTAGGTATAAAATATACATGTAGGAATATACTGAATTTGTTTTCAAATATTTTATTGCTGAAAAGATTACAGATTAAGGTACACGCTGTATGTATATATTAATTTTATCAGTGTGCTAATTTATTTGAAATGCATGGGTTATATAGTGATATTTCTATTTCAAAATGCTCAAAAATAAAATTAATACTTTTAAAAGAAAAAACGCATTTAATAAAAGTTTTAATTTATTTTTTTAGAATTGTATTTAATTTTAGAAAAATTGTAACAGGCAACCTTGAATACCTTCGGGAGCCACATGTGGCTCGTGGACCATGAATATTGGGCACCACTGCTATAAAAGATAGTTTTCAAACCAGTTATTTTGTATAATTGTGAAATATTGTAAACAATCAATGGAATAAAAAAACATGAAATATTAATCCTCGAATGAAGAATATATGGGCCAAAAATAAATAATATTTCATAACAATATGAAATTAGAAGCAATATAGAATATCAAAAATTACATTAAAAAAACCACCAATATTGGAAGTATTACAATATAGAAGAATTGCATAAGTTGACTACGTATGAAGATCAAAGGGTAAAATGAAGATGGTATTAAAATTCCACGAGAAAAAAAAAAAAAACTACTAAACAGGGCAATACAAATGTAGACTAAGTGAAGAATAATAAAGCAAAAATTGGATTATGAGATGGAGAAACAGTAGCGTAGTGACGGATGTTTGTCTGATGGAATTGTGCTAGTTCTTGAAATTTATGGTAGAAAATGATACTCCTGGGCCATAAATTCAGGTCCCAAATATAGGTACCATTGACTTCCTCTTTTTCTTATAGTTCGTTTATAAGTAATGACAACCGAATAACCTTTATAATAATATGACAAAACTTTCGGTCAATATTATACAGTGCCCAGAAACATAATTTAAGAGGAAAGCACCATTCATGCAAGGGTGGGTGGTCGAGATGATTTTATATGATTTTTTCAGGAACTGATGTGTTGTCACCATTCCTATTTCATACGGTCATTGTATATCCGTAATCCCAGGATATAGGATACGTTGCAGGTGGTACGAACATGACCATGTGGACCTGCTGAAACGGGATAGGTAAACAAGTAACCAAATATGCCATTGCAATCATTGCATCAACATAAATAGTAAAATTAAATTTTTTAAATAATTACCTCAATAGTGAAAACCAATAATTAACGCAAAATTATCTAGAAGAAATGCAGTTGCAAATAAAAACAAAGTACTTAATATTTATGTTTATAAATTATTGTTTATTTTTTATGCTCATAACTCTTTTGAAATCAAAGAGCTTGGAAAATACATAAAAATAAATTATAATCTTAAGTGGATACCCACAATTTTAAAATTTAGCTAATAAATCTACAACTTCTTCTAGATTTACGAATATATTGATATCTATTAGATCATTCATCTATTTATCACCAATGGTAGTACGTAAATATAACTCTTTTGACCGATGAAAAAAGCCTTTCATTTGGCATCGTATTAATCGGTAAAGTTTTTGCTAATGAAATTATTTTTAAAGTTTAACAAAAACGATAGGAAAACCTTTCAGGTATATTGTTATAGTATCCAAATCAACAACATATTTATCTTTAAATTGTGCTATCAAGTATCCAAATCAACAACATATTTATCTTTAAATTGTGCTATCAATATTGATTAATGTCAATATGAAAATTAAAATATATTAATTGCAATCATATTAATGATCGTGCATTATTTCAGATAGGGAAACGTCAAATGGAACTATTTTAAAAGTAAGGAGTGAAAACTCACACCATGATCTCTTAAACTATGCTATGGCAGGTCACGTGGAGAGATGATCTTTTACCTCACGTAGCTCATGAATGGAAGCGCTTCGTCCACGTTATTAGATCTTATGATCCGGATTGATTGGTCACCCTAATGCTGGAAAACCTAACAAATTAGAGAATGGTAGCTCGTTTCGCAAACGAACTGATAACCATTAATAAGGTAGCTCAGTCTGATAGAGAGCAATGACAGAGGGTAGTTTCATCACGGCTTGTGAGTAGAACAGTGGCATAGAGGTGAGCCATCAAATTACCTCTCTCCACTCTTTCATCTACCAAAGAGTTTTTTATAATTAATATTTTGAATATAATTGTATATAGTTGTTGTAAAATAATTAAAATAAATGTACACTGTACCGTGAGAGGTTGTGGAAGGGGGACTGTTCCTTCTACTTTCAACCCAATAGGGTGATTATTATGCGTTTGTTCTCAAACAAATGATGGTGACCCACCACTTGATCTATTACCTTAAGGTGTTCCCGAGAGGCGGGCTATATCCCATTAAAAAAAAAAAAAAAAAAAAAAATAGATAGTTTTATTATGCTAAGTTTGAGTATCTCATACATCATAAATAATTGTAATTCAGATGTGAAACAAAATATAAAAATCAATGTGCTCTTAAAGAAGTAAATATGTACAATCTTTATAATTAAAATCTTATGAAAATAAAATAATTAATAAAAATAAAAAATAACACAGTGTTAGTATTAGAATGCAATTAGGGTTAAAAATTATAAAAATATTAGAATCAACGCATAAAAAAAATAGTTTGTTAGTGACTAGTCTAGGAAGTTCCATAAATACAGTGTGATCACAATTCTAGCTAACATAAAATATCTCCCCCCCCCCCCCAAAGCTTTTTTCAATACAAGGTCATCCGGCCTAGATATTTAGTATTACCTTAAGCCGTGATTACACACTGTACATGTATATAATATAACTAATATTTATACGTATGAATAACTTATTCAAATGTGTATATTCAATTTTATTTTCATAGTTCTGATCATGATATTTAATAGAAAAAAAACATTCGTAGCATTTTATTCCTCACATCAACACACACCATTGAAAGCAAATGTACTCCTTGGACGTTCAGCCCTCAATCCACCACTGACGTGTTGTAATTATTTGTCTCACGTGTTTACCGAAATATTTTCAACAAATTTTCCAATTTATATAGTCGTCAGTCACGAAAATATAATTTATTTTAATCTCAATTTTATTTATCGATTTATATACATACCAGAATATTTTACACGGTACTATAACGATACTATTAGCTTTCATATTGTCATCGTCATTTAAGGGGATTTCTATGGTTTCTATCCGTTAGGTACGGTTTCCAGTTTGGGGGATGTGTTGCAATATTTATTAAATTATCAACCGTTATTAAGTTATTAAATAGAGTGTTATTAAAATTACAATACTTCAGTGCTACAGCAGTTGCTATGGAGAAATCGATTTTATTACACCGATATCTGGTTTCCAGTGCCCTCGAATTTTGGTGATTAGTAGCCTGACCAATTTCCAATATTCTTACACCTTTTGTTTTTGTGTCTAACCTTTCCGTAATCGCGACTATTGATACCAATTAACCTATTTTCTAGAATCGAAGTACGCAAAAAATTTATTGACTTTTGTAAATTTAAAATAATTTTTCGTCTGATAAATATGAAAACGTAATAATATTCCCGATGTCTAGTCTTGATAGTACTATTGTTAACGCCGAAGATTGGACGGTTGCATAATGCACCGTCGTATCAGAGAATAATTAAGTAAATCGGCCTAATTTTAAAACACCGGTCGGCCACGCACACACACACACACACACACACACACACATCATGCTATCTGTTTGTGAATTATTTTTATATTAATGTTATCGTGTGTTATATAATATTAATTAATATGAAAAATTCTGTCGCGTTATCGGTCCGCCGCCGCCGATTGCAGGCAAAGAAATATTTAGCACGGCCGCCGCAATTTTGTTTTTTCCGCCGTCGTCGTGAGCAAAACGTCGCGAACGTATTCTATTTTTTTTGTGTTACCAGGCGCGAATCGCCAACATTTTTATAATTTTTGTTATTGTTTTTTATAGTGTGCGCTAATCGCCACTGATTTATATTTTATATTATTTGCGTTTTGTGTGCGCTAATCGCCACAAATATATTTTTTTTATTATTAATTGAGTATACGCTAATCGTCACTTAATTATTATATTAAACATTATTTTTTTATTTATTTGTGGGCACGAATCGCCACTTTATTTATTATAATTTGTTGTCGCGAATCGCCACTTTATTTATTATATTTGTAATTGCACCTTTATTATTATTTTTATTGTTAGAGTAAGTGTGAATTACATATAACATTTTAGGTAGCTGCAGCTGGCCAGTTTTGCGCTCCACGAATTGTGAGTTTTTATTTTATATTATTTATTTATTTTATTTTACAAATTTATTTATTTTGAGCCAAAGGAGCCACAATTATTACTATTTATATTATTATTTATCTATATTGTTGCACCAAACAGGTGAAGTGAATTATTTTTATATATTATATTTTACATTTTTAAGTGTTGGACCAAAAGGGTCGTATTTTTTATATATATATATATATTTATTATTTTACACTTTTAAGTGTTGCTGTGAATTTTATATTATTTTATTAAGAATTATTATACAGCAACACATAGTTACCCCATTTGTTTACCATTTTTTATATAATATTAGTACCTATTGTCCTTAGTTTTAAGTACACACCCACACGAATACACACATACACACACCACTTACACACATAGTCGGACAGTAGTCGCGCGGCGATCCCAACCACTGCTGTTCGATCTATTTACAATTTACACACAGACACATAGTGTGGCCGACACGGTCGGTATAACGTACAGAGTAGTTGGTGTCCGGTGCGCGCGTATTAACGCTATACGCTCCCGGCCCGAACATTTTGGTGACCTCGACGTGATCTTTTATATTATTTTTACACTGGTGTGAATTTTAAATATAATTTGTGTTAATTATTTTGTGTGTATTCTAAGTGAGTTATTATTAGGTGGTACATAGTCAGTATTATTACCAAGTCTTGGTTTGCGTCTTTTGAATTTTTACTTGTTTTGTAGTTGTAATTGTGGTCGTGAGTCTTTTTCTTTTCTATTATCGTTTTTAATTAATTTCGTTAACATGGTACTTGATGAGAGGGAGCAGAAGGTATTGAGCGATTTAAAGAGAAAGAGGGGTGTGGTGAAATCATCTCTTACGCGTTTACAAAATTTTATTACGAAATTCAACCCACGAGAAGAGCCCATTACGCTATTAGAATTCCGGCAAGAAGAACTTCCACAGATCAACCGAAAATTTGATGATATACAGTGTCAGATAGAGCTTATCGATGTTGACAATGCAGATGAAGGAGAGGAAGAAAGAGAGGCCTTTGAAGTAAAATATTTTTCCATAAGATCAGAAATGCAGGAAATTATTAACGCTGAAAAGAGCTATAATTCGTCAATAAACAACACTTCAACGAACACGGCTAATACGCATTCTCTACGGGCCCGCCTAGCTCCAATCTCATTACCAAGTTTCGATGGAAATATTCAGGAATGGGAATCTTTCTTCGATTGTTTCAAGGCAATGGTGCATAATGACGACAGCTACCCTCCCGCACAAAAATTCTCGTACCTTAGGTCCACGCTGAGCGGACAAGCGCTGGGTATTATAAAAGGAATACCAATTACTGAGAATAATTATGAAGTGGCTATTAACAAACTGAAACAACGGTATGATAATAAGAGTTTGGTTATACAGTCTCATATACGTTCAATTTTAGACAGTGAGCAGGTAGAATCCGCCTCAGCCACTCAATTACAAGTCTTACACTCAAATGTATCTGCTCATATCGCCTCTCTCGAAGCATTAGGACAGCCAATTAAACAGTGGGATGCTTGGCTCGTGACCATTATTTTGAGAAAATTAGATCCATCTACTAGTCAAGAATGGCAGCTTCGACGCATAAACACAGAACTACCAACATATGCAGAGTTGGAAAGTTTCATTGCTAGTCGTTGTGTTGCATTGGAAAGTTGTGAAACATTAAATGTAAACACTGATAGAGACAAAGGAAAATGTTCATCAACCTCAAACAATTTGAAAAAATCCTACAATAACAACAACGTCAAAAGGGGACTTTTAGTGTCGACTGACAAGGATACAAGTATACGATGTGTTTGCTGTTCAGAAGCCCATAAATTGTATGTATGCAATACGTTCAAGAAATTGCCCGTAGGAGAACGGGTGACATTAGTACGGGACTCAAGATTGTGCTTTAATTGTTTGTCTCCAACACATATGGCTAACATGTGTAAATCTACGTTCAATTGCCGTGTGTGCAAACGTAGACACCATATGTTATTGCACTTCGAAAGAAACATTGATTCAGCAGAAAAGGTAGATAACCAAATACAGCAATCACAGAGAGAGAATCAATCCAACTCAGCACAAACATCAAATATTTCAGCAGCTGCTTCACTGGTGGTGGGGTTGGAACAAGGCTATGTTTTCTTATCCACCGCAGTAGTTTTAACATCAGATAAGTTTGGGAACAAGAGACAATGTAGAGCAATATTAGACAGTGGTTCGCAGGTCAATTTCATATCTGGACAATTAGCAAATAGATTACAACTACAATCCCAAAAGTCTACGTTACCAGTCAGTGGTATTGGGGAAAGCCGAATTCGCGCATTATCGTATGTGGAGGTTTCAATACAATCAAGGATAAGGGATTACAGTACTAATTTAGTATGTTATATTCTGCCAACCATCGTCAACGATCTACAGTCATGTGCAGCGCCCAAAGGAGGCTGGCAGATTCCAGAAGAATTGATATCGGAGTTAGCAGACCCTTCCTTTGACAATCCTGGTACTGTAGATCTGTTAATAGGCGGAGGAGTATTTTTTGACATAACTTCAACTTCAATAGAACGAATGCCATTGAAACATAAAAATATATATTTGAATGACAGCCATTTTGGATGGATAATTACTGGTGAACTTGGAATGGTATGTTTAGCAGGAATTCGTACGGTAGGAGAAGCATTAGAAGATGATTGGAAGGCGGTTATAGATCATGACGATGCAAGGTTTGGACGATTATCCAAAGCAAACCAAAGATATACGGAAGAACAACAAGCTCTAAAGCATTTTCAAGAAACAGCAAAGCGAGATGAAGAAGGGAGATTTGTATTGCGGCTTCCACTCAAAAGAGATGTCCAGGAGATAGGGAGAACTTATGAAATGGCTAAGTCAAGATTTTTAAGCGTTGAACAAAGATTGCAGCGAGATGAGGGCTTGCGTTTACAGTATGGTGAATTCATGGAAGAATATTTAAAAATGGGACACATGGAGGAAGTTGAAACTGAGACCAGTTTACCGAAGCAAGTCTTCTATCTCCCACATCATCCAGTAATTAAGTCCACGAGTCTTACGACAAAACTAAGAGTAGTTTTTGACGCCTCAGCGAAGAGCTCGTCAAATATCTCGTTAAATGACGTTCTCTTGTGCGGGCCCACTCTGCAGGATGATCTGTTTGCAATTTTACTTCGATTTCGTAAGCACCGATTTGTATTGACAGCTGATGTTGCAAAAATGTTTAGGCAAGTGAAAGTTGACAAGGAGGATCAGAACTTGCAACGAATCCTTTGGCGATTTAATCCAAGTGATAGTCTTAAGAGCTACTGCCTTACTACTGTAACCTATGGAACCACTTCTGCGCCATTTATGGCTACACAATGTCTGGCAGCGTTAGCGGAGGAATTTGAAGTCCAGTATCCCAGAGCGTCTAAAGTCATAAGTCAAGACTTCTACATAGACGATCTAATGACTGGTTGTGAAACTCAAGAAGATTGTGTGCAACTTCATCAAAACGTCACCGCAATATTAGCCTCAGCTAAATTACCATTGAGAAAGTGGTGCTCCAATTCACAGCAAGTCATGGATAATATGAGCAGAAACGCTGTAGATCCTCTGTTCGCTTTGGTAATTGGAGATGACGAAACTACCAAGTCACTAGGTCTAAGTTGGCAACCATCCGCAGATGAATTTCGGTTCTACGTCGCAAAACCCATGAGTAGGAAGAACCAAACAAAAAGGACTTTACTGTCAGATCTCAATAAAATATTCGATCCTCTCGGTTTTTTGGTGCCCATATTAATCAAAGGGAAAATATTTATTCAGCAGTTGTGGCAACTAAAAACTGGCTGGGATACGCCGTTATCCGAGGACGTTCAACTACGGTGGCTACAGTACCACATAGACATCCAGAAGCTTCAAGAACTATCGATTCCTAGAAGAAGTAAACCAGAATCTAGTAATGTTGTAGAGTTACATGGGTTCTGCGACGCTTCACAAGAAGCATATGGTGCTTGTGTGTATGTTCGGTCTAAAGATTATTCAGGTAGATGGCATGCTCGACTTCTATGTGCGAAAAGCAGAGTAGCGTCATTGAAAGGAGAAACTATACCACGGCTTGAATTGAATGGGGCATTAACTCTAGCAGAGCTTATGAACAAGGTGGCTACAGCTTGGAGAATAGATTGTCATGTATGTTACCTATGGACTGATTCGACCATAGTCCTGGGCTGGTTAAATACACAATTTACACGTCTTAAGGTTTATGTGGCAAATAGAGTTAATCAAATTTTAGAACTGACTGATTCAACCCAGTGGAGGTACGTAAATACAACTGAAAATCCAGCTGACATTATTTCCAGAGGCATAGATGCCTATACTTTGAGAAATTCTGAATTATGGTGGAAAGGACCAAAATGGTTGTACGAAAATGGATATGCATGGCCTCAAGAATCTCAATTGATAGTGGACGAGCGTAATCTGCCTGAACAACGACCACTACAATTCGCATTAATTGCAGTAGAGGAAACTCACAAGCTGTTCAAACATTATTCAAATTGGAGAAGACTGAGGACTGCAGTAGCTTGGTTGATTAGATTCGTCAGCTTTATAAAGGCTAAGGACTCCGTATCAAATAATAAATATCACACTGTATCCGAGTTAAGAGAAGCTGAAAAGTGGATTTTAAGACGAATGCAGCTGGAAGCATTCTCAGAAGAAGTAGCTACATATAAAGTCAAGAAAGAATATTCCACCAAGAGCAAGTTAAAGAGTTTGTCACCATTCGTTCAAAACGGATTAATTCGAGTCGGGGGCCGATTGGTGAATTCAGATCTAAATGAAAACCATAAATTTCCCATTGTACTTGCTGCAAACCACAAGGTAACAAGGCTAATTTTTGAACAAAAACATCGTGAGCAGTTACACTGTGGTCAACAAGCATTATTGGCGGATGTTCGTCGACAATATTGGCCTCTTAAGGGTCGAATAATGGCTAGATCCGTAACGAACAAATGTGTCCAGTGCATTCGTGCGAAGCCGCGATTCAATGAACCAATTATGGCAGTATTACCAAAACAACGAGTGCAAATGTCCCGTCCATTTTCCGTAGTAGGTATAGATTTTGCCGGACCTATAATCATTCGCAGCGGAATACGTCGTGTAACTAACATAAAGTCATGGATTGCTGTGTTTGTGTGCTTTGCTACAAGGGCGATTCATTTAGAAGCAGTAGAGGATATGTCCAGTAGAGCTTTTATAGCCGCATTGCGTCGATTTGCAGCAAGAAGAGGTACCAGTTCTATGATATTTAGTGATAATGGAACGAATTTTGTAGGCGCCCAACGAGAATTAGCCAAATATGTACAAACAGCGGAAAAAGAAATGGCTCAAGAAGGAATTCAATGGCGTTTCAACCCTCCAGCTGCACCACACTTCGGCGGTCTCTGGGAAAGTGCCGTGAAAAGTATGAAGCATCATTTGAGCCGTATGATGGGTAATGCTAGACTCACTCTAAGTGAGTTAAACACTCTATTATGTCAAATAGAAGCATGTCTAAATTCACGTCCTATCACACCAATGAGTGGTGACCCAAATGATTTAGAAGTGTTAACACCAGCACATTTCTTGATTGGAGGTCCTATGACGTTACCACCGGATGCCGATCTCAGTACTGAAAGTCCGGGAGGTTTACGAAGATGGAAATACGTGCAATTGTTACATCAAACATTTTGGCAAAGATGGTCTACTGAGTATTTACCACAATACCAAACACGCGGAAAATGGACAACCAAAAAACCATCCTTGAATGTTGGTGACATAGTTATAGTCAAGGATGAATTAATGCCTCCAGCCAGATGGAAGTTGGCAAGAGTGACAAAATTACATCCTGGTTCCGACGGTGTGGTAAGAGTGGCTACAATCAGACTAGCCACAGGAGCTGAGATAAAGCGACCTACAGTGAAGCTATGCGCCCTCCCAACTGAGGTTGAAATCGAAAAGGTTGAACCCCTTGGGCTTCAACGGGGGGAGGATGTTAACGCCGAAGATTGGACGGTTGCATAATGCACCGTCGTATCAGAGAATAATTAAGTAAATCGGCCTAATTTTAAAACACCGGTCGGCCACGCACACACACACACACACACACACACACACATCATGCTATCTGTTTGTGAATTATTTTTATATTAATGTTATCGTGTGTTATATAATATTAATTAATATGAAAAATTCTGTCGCGTTATCGGTCCGCCGCCGCCGATTGCAGGCAAAGAAATATTTAGCACGGCCGCCGCAATTTTGTTTTTTCCGCCGTCGTCGTGAGCAAAACGTCGCGAACGTATTCTATTTTTTTTGTGTTACCAGGCGCGAATCGCCAACATTTTTATAATTTTTGTTATTGTTTTTTATAGTGTGCGCTAATCGCCACTGATTTATATTTTATATTATTTGCGTTTTGTGTGCGCTAATCGCCACAAATATATTCTTTTTATTATTAATTGAGTATACGCTAATCGTCACTTAATTATTATATTAAACATTATTTTTTTATTTATTTGTGGGCACGAATCGCCACTTTATTTATTATAATTTGTTGTCGCGAATCGCCACTTTATTTATTATATTTGTAATTGCACCTTTATTATTATTTTTATTGTTAGAGTAAGTGTGAATTACATATAACATTTTAGGTAGCTGCAGCTGGCCAGTTTTGCGCTCCACGAATTGTGAGTTTTTATTTTATATTATTTATTTATTTTATTTTACAAATTTATTTATTTTGAGCCAAAGGAGCCACAATTATTACTATTTATATTATTATTTATCTATATTGTTGCACCAAACAGGTGAAGTGAATTATTTTTATATATTATATTTTACATTTTTAAGTGTTGGACCAAAAGGGTCGTATTTTTTATATATATATATATATTTATTATTTTACACTTTTAAGTGTTGCTGTGAATTTTATATTATTTTATTAAGAATTATTATACAGCAACACATAGTTACCCCATTTGTTTACCATTTTTTATATAATATTAGTACCTATTGTCCTTAGTTTTAAGTACACACCCACACGAATACACACATACACACACCACTTACACACATAGTCGGACAGTAGTCGCGCGGCGATCCCAACCACTGCTGTTCGATCTATTTACAATTTACACACAGACACATAGTGTGGCCGACACGGTCGGTATAACGTACAGAGTAGTTGGTGTCCGGTGCGCGCGTATTAACGCTATACGCTCCCGGCCCGAACAACTATTGTGTAACTCAAGTAAAATGTATGGATTGAATTGTTATGTTTGACAATATTGAGTATACTTTTTGTGTCCGTAAAAAAAAAAAACACAAAAAAACACTGATTTACTATATAATTGTATTTAGTAGCATTTATCAACCATCGCTCGGTCAACCGACTCTCTTATTCGTCAAAATATTCAAAAATAAATATTTATCAGATAAATATTGATCGTTTTTGGAAATCTTTGTTTTTAATAAATAATTAATTTAATTTATTATTATTTTAATTTGACATAACAGTATTTCATAATTAAATATATGCATATATTTGCACAACATTGTATGAAAATTAAAAATAAATTGGTTTCGTTTATTTTCCATAAAAAAAAAAAAAAATACAATTTTTTTCAATACATCAGATAAATCGTCAATTTGAAAATTCATCATGGCTTTATCATATTCCTAACAGATAATTGAAGTTACATTGTATATATATATATTAAAAATTCCAGGATATGGCGTTGATGCAACTGAAATATATTATTTACGTAAAATGTTGTAAATGTGAACTATTGAAGTAGTAAACTAACCACCAGAATAAAAAAAAAAAATGTAAATTTTTCAATTACTAAAAGACAACGAAAAAAGTAGTGTTAAGCAAAGACATTTTTCACAATTAACTGTTGCAAATCGTAAATAGTTTATTTATTTATTTTTTTATCTTTTCAAGATGTAAGATATTCATCATACATGTGCACATAGAGCATTGAAGAAAAAAAACCAGCTATTTCTAAATGTAAAATAATACTTTTAAATATTTAAGTGCTTTCTTGATTTTTTAAATAAAATTCAAAATTTTTTGTTTTAAGGTTTAAAAACATATCATACTTATTCAATTTTATTATTTTTTCGTTGTGTCCTGAAAAAAAAAATTAGAATCTTGTGTCAAAAATTTTCCTTTCTACTGTTTTGAAATTTGGACTTAGACGGAGCATGACAGTTGTTTTACTTTATGTTTGCTGTAAACTCATGAATTTTATGTCGACGTTTCATACTCGTACAATGTTAATTCAACTTTAAGTTTATTCTTACTAAAAATGTATCGAAATTCTTGGCTGGCGATTTTTATTTATGAGCACTTAAAATATGAAAACACCAGTAAATCGAGCTCCGCTTAGAATCGTTTTCCAAATACGATGATTTATTATTGCTTTCAAACATAAAGACACCCACTCCAGTGGCACACCCATTTTTTGTATTCCACCCAACGTACTCTGTATAAGCACTTTTTAAAATTATTTCGTTACTTTGTACTTATTCACTACTCTTCTACGACCATTAAAGATCATGCAAATAAAATTATTATTATTTCTTTTTTTTTTTGTGATCCATTGTTTTGATATTGTACATTTCGATGTCTATTTTGTTTACCGTAATATTATTAAATGTGCATAACGTTTCTAAATTAGTACTTCTAATTAGTGATAACGTCAAAAAATTCTATTTTTCAATAAATATATAAAATACATTAAACGTGCATATTTATAATACATAATTAGTGTTTATGAAACGTATTATTTAAACGTTCAAACAGATTGAACACATCCGTGGTATAAATGACTATAATCAACGTATAGGTAATTAAATCTTTTTTATCTACCAGAAATTTTGGATATAAACTAAATTTATTTAGAAATTTCAATATGTTACAAAACTTGTATCATAAATACTGTGAAATTGTATGTTGTTTCAATGAAAATATACATTTGATTTTTACATTTTATTTTATCAACTATATTATTTTTCAATGAATTCAATTATTTTGACGAAAAAAATAAATTAAATTAAATGAAAATTAATTTTCATTCAATTTATAGTTTAAGAGATAAAAAAAAAAGAAAAAGTTTTTCAACAAATTTAGAAATAAATCAAGTTTATCTTTACATCTATTATTAAAATATAAATAAAGTATTAAGGCAATATTGGTTAAAATGGAAAAAAAAAATAATATCATTAAAAAAGATAATAAGAATGTAGAAAAATTTTATGGACCTAAAAATTAAATTTGTTGATTGAATATCAGCCGTTTAATTTTTAACAATTGTGCGTAATTGAACAAAATTAGTGCATGGGTTAGAAATGTAGCATAAAATGAAACAACTTTCAGTTAGAAACTACTTCATGCGTTAAAGCTTTTGTTATGCCCTTTTAAATGTATTAGTAATGCAGTATTTAAACATGTATGTATTATCTTTGAAGAAACTATTTCATAGAATTATTTAAATCCGCTTGTACTTAATTAAATTAGAATTATCGATTTATAGACGGAATATTAATTCATCAGATTTTAATAGTAAGTAAAATATGGCAATACGATTATTAAAAAAAAATAAATATTGTTTTATACATATATATATATATATATATATATATATATATATATATATATATATATATATATATATATATATATATGTTTAAAAATAAGTGAATATAGTTGGAACAGAAAATGTTGATTGGTTTTACTATTTTGTTTTCTATTAGAATTATTTATATAAATAAATATTTCTCCTTATTATTTTATCAATGATTAATTCTGTTTTTGAAAACTGCAACTGAAGTAACACAAAGTAGCTTACACGGTTTTAATTTTTTTTTATTGAAGGCAAGATTAATATGAATAACAAAATATTAATATGTATATTGTTATATACTAATTTATAGAACTAAATTCCAACTGAATATCAAAAATTGTTATAATAATGTAGATCAGATTGTATATTTACATTATATTGTAATTTATATTTTATATTAGTGACAAGAAACCAATAAATATTTATCTTATTAAAAATATTATTATGACATTTAAAATTATATATTTATTTTTTATTTAAGGATGAATACATTTTAAATTTGAATACAAACATTTTATAAGAGAATATAACACAATGAATGACTGTATTTTGAGATAACAATAATAAAATACATGTGAACGACAAAAAATAATGTGATAAGAAATAATAGGTTCATAGAAACTATAAGCTTAAGTGTGGTTTTAATAAAAGCCTACTAAACTTACAATTAAAATTGATTAAACATTTGTATACACTATTTATATTGTATTGTAAATTCCCACAAAAATATTTTTTGTAAATACTTATATATAAATACAAAGTGCAAATGAAAAACAAAACAGAATTATATGATTCGAACAAGTTATTAAACGTTATTAAGTAGACGCAGATGGTATCTTGAAAATTAAATCAAATAAAAAAAGAGGAAAAGATAGTTGAATGGAATTGCGGATGAGTAAATTTCAAAAGGTTTGAGATTTCAGGACTAAATGTATTACGAAATTGGCTGAAGAGAATGCGAAATCAAATAAAGATAATAGAACTTTGAAAACACAACTAAGATAGTTATTAATGTCAATAATGAATAGTTTGGTTAATTTACATTGCAATGCATGTACAATCCAATTTTCTTTATTATTTTTAATTAATGATTTGCATATTATGTACTCACAAATATCACTTTATATAATTTATATTTTTACCATTTTGTTTAAATAGCAATTACTTTTATTTCAGTTTAGTAGATTTTATAAGGTTATCCAATGTAGCGCATATTCAAATTTACAGTACAGAATGGCTGCGAGGAGTGTTTACATTTTGAATAGGACGTTTTCCAGATCTTCTGACCATTATGTCTTCAGTAAATTTTTTATGCAATAAGAATATATGAATGATAAAATTTATCCTATTAGCCTAAGCTACGTGGTTTAATTTAATGGACGGTAGTAATTCGTAGAAAAGTACAATCGATCTGAGAATAAATTGCAAATTGCATCAGGAAAAACGGACGTTTCCTTCCTGACTACATACATATATATATAATTTTATTTTATTTTCTTAATTCACATAAAAATGCTAATTTTTGTTTTTATCTATAATAATAAAAAAAAAATTAATAATTTCGTTTTAATAACTGGTATTTATTTATATTTATATCTTCTTCTTCTTCTTTTGCCTCGCCTTCCTCCTAACTATTTGGGGTCGGCCACCCTTGTCCTACACCTCTACTTTACTCGGTCAATCACATCTCCTCTGCACACACCGACAGCCCTCATGTCATTCTCCAAAGTCTCCAACCATCTCTTTTTTGGTCTTCCTCTTCCTCTTTTCCCTTCAACTTCCATCTTCATAACCACTCTTACTGCATTCGTTTCCTCTCGCCTCATCACATGCCCAAACCATCTCAGCCTATTTTCTCTTATCTTGTCCAAAAAAATATATATATTAATAATATATTTATTTATATTTATATAAAATAATAATTTTAACAGAATTCTACAAAAATGTGTAGCTTTTATAGGTGTGCAAATAATTGTGCAAATAATTACAACTCCACCAAAGACTAACAAATATAAAGTGTCTTCCACTGTTCACTATAGATAGATTTTAATTTATTTAAAATAATTCCTTCACCCTTTAACCGAAAAATCCTATATTTTCGAATGTATAAAAATTTATCTAGATTATAAAAAGAACGAGCATTTTAAATGGATGATGCCCAATCAATAATAAAGTTGTTGTACCTTTTTTCAAATTTAGTATATGTGAATATTTATTTGGGGTTCAATTTAATATACAGCTTACTGAAACTCCATTATGAATTTAAATTTAATAGTCACAATTTTTTTTTTTTTTTCATTAGTACAGGTATTTTTGGTCTTGTAAATGAATTAATAATTAATAAAACTATCCTTACATAATAGTCAATAGGAAACATTATACTCATATTTTTCTCTGTGAATATGCTATACATAATGTATTTTTAACGAAATAGTATTGTTATATTATAATAGCATTAATATTGCATTTAGAGCATAATGATTTATCTCGTTTCATTGTTTTATTTTTGACTTTGTTTGATATGATTAGATTATTATTTAAATATGATAAAAATTATTAATAATTTATTGGAAAATGTATACAGATGTATATTGTTATATTTGTTATTAATACATTACTGCATTTAGTTATCAATCTGAGGGATGGAAAATATCCTCGTGGCTTGTTTATTATTGAACAAAAAACATTATTTTCTAAAATATTTAAATATTAAGCACTACATTTACTGTTACGTTCTTGGACGTTCGTATTTAATCCTTACTTATTATAAAATTTACGTGTAGGCAAACATATTGTATTGTAGACACTAAAATATGTTATTAGACATTGTTTGTTCTACTCTGAGTTTGGTCATAATTTTACTTCATTTAAGATTTAGATAAAACCATTTTTTTATTTTAATCATGAATACTTTAAAACAAGAACTAATCTACTTGTATGATTGAACATTGAAACGGATTTTTCACAAATGTATTAGTAAAAGAATTACTATGCATCATTTCATTTTCGCCCTTATATAATTTAAAATTATTTCATCGCCATCGAAGAATTATTTAAACAATCTTTTTTTTTTTATATATATATATATATATATTATATTACTCGTAAAACGAAGAATATTGAATCTGAAACTATAATATTAAGGCATTTTCCAACTATCAATAAAATTATGATCTTAAACTAAAAATAAAATGAAATCCGGTGTAGTATATCACACCGCATCCACAATATATTGCGTTTTGTTGCGGACAACCTTACCGTTAAGGTTATCGGTTTTGAAAACTCACAACTGTGTAAATTATCTTACACTTTTGTAGATATATATTTTATTTTTTTTTTGTTGCCATTATCGACTTTTATTATCCATACGAAAGTTACATCAAGTTTCGAAACAATAGAAGGGAATTTATTCAAGTCAGTAGTTCATAAAATATTAAAAATGTTAGTAAAAATGCTGACACAGATTTCTGTGGCGAGTTAATAAAATAAAGAAAATGGTAAAAATAGTGGACAATATTTTTATATTAAAATGTTTATAAAAATACAACTTTGAATAATTTATTTTGGTATGGAAACATATTAGAATTTTACAATTTTAAAAAAAATATAATTCCGTCTTATTTGAATATGGACATTATTTTGCTAAAATTAAAAAGTTAACTGTCTCTATCTGACTATTGTGGAGATGAAGTAATATGATATACGTAGATTTTCTATAGCACTTTACATCGTTACTATTAAATTGACCAAGTTTATTATTATTGATCGGTGTACACCGATTCCATCATCAACTCTTAAATTGTTTGATCTTTTTTTAAAGGTCAAGTTGGCTTGGTCAAAAATGAAATGTAAAAACACTTATATAACGTTACTTACATAATGTTAAACACATTATTACAAAATGAATCAAAATAATCTGTGCACGAAGCGAGTAGAC
Organism: Sipha maydis; assembly: GCA_034509805.1. Taxonomy (NCBI): domain Eukaryota; kingdom Metazoa; phylum Arthropoda; class Insecta; order Hemiptera; family Aphididae; genus Sipha; species Sipha maydis. The sequence goes on from JASXSY010000305.1 coordinate 98,642, forward strand.
TCGCGGAGTTCATTTGATTTGATGGACATGGTAAAGTCTGAGGAGTATAATATGATAATTATTCAATACATTATAGATGAGAAAGTTTTCTACCCGTTTACCAAGTCACATCGAATCGATTCTCACACTTTTTATCTCAGTCCTTGCGAAAGACCTTTATTATACCTGGTAGATAACGGCCATTCTTCTTGTTTTATTGGTTCCTTTTCTTCAGATTTTATTGCCTTAAATCCGGCTTGTTACCATTTAAAATACGTTTTCGTACGATATTTTATCTAACTTTAGGGTCTAAATACCACGCCACAATTTATGGCAAATTACCGACTTCGGTGCGGGTTTCCAAGATTTAACCGGAATACTAATATTCATAATACTGGTATTAAAAACTTCTCGATCAACCGATAATATAATAAAATTATAATTTTTTTTATCGGAGCGCTTTAAGACGACTGCACGCACCGTCAAAGTTACTGTGCGCACTAGAGGTCTCGATAAGAAACGTAAATTAATACGTACTTAAACCTGGAGTTTGTGTACATGCAACTTAAGATTTTCTATTTGCGTACACTTTGCACACGTAAATTAACTATTCTTATTAACATAATTTAGTGTTATACAGGTATCAATGTATTATATATTATAATATATTTGGTATTATTGTACGTATTCACAGACCCGATTATGAATCAACGGTGACTAGTTTTTGGTCTGTTTACGTATACATGATGCCGGTTTCAATTTGTTTAACTAGTTATTATTTGCGATTATTGTATTTTCGAAATCATCGTAGTTAGATATACTTGTTTACGTATAGTTAAATAATAACTGGAGTGCCTATGACGGATTTGATAGTATATCGATTTGTCCGTAATCTTGTACTTTCTACACGTACTCGTATTAAGCCACAGATGAGTATACAATTTTTTGAGAAATTATTAGTTGTGAGCAAACCTTTGATTATGTCATTGATTTTACCAGTAACTGATAAATTCGATCAGCAATTCTAATTGAATCGACAATTATTTACATAGTTTATTTTGTGTTTATTTAGTTTATTCATCAAATATTATGATGTTATTTTAAAATAATGGCTAAAAAAAGATTTCGAATACGGTGTAATATTAAATGAAAATGAGATAAAGGATATTTTGAGCTATATTACAAAGATTTAAATAATGTTTAATATTAATCAAACAGGAACATCAACGTTTTAGAATCTTTGAACTTTCAATTATTAAAATAAAAAGTAGATAGCAATCGTAAAATGTACGAAATCTTTAAATTTTTAATATTAAAAAGGTATAAAACATTTAAATTTAATACGTTGGAATTGAAAATATAATCCAAATTTTTTTAAAAAATTGTCTTTGTGATCAATAAATGTAAATATAAAAAAGAACCGTATGGGCCTCGCTCTGTTGTACACTTGGTGGTGAAGTGCGACTCTTCATAGGATAGGTCATTATAATGGATTTGTTAAATTTGAATTAAATGATTTAACAAATGATTTAAATTAAATTAAATTAAATGATTTGAATTAAATGATAGATATCATTGTATACGAAAAACAATTCTGAACGGAGATGATATGTTTGTCTAGAATATAATACAATGTTATTTATAAATATTGTAATATGTATATTTTATTTTGAAACGAAAAATTTAGAAAAATCGAAAATTTAAATTGTCTATAAATAAGTCAAAATATGTCAAAATACTTTAAAAACTTAACCGTGTATAGAAAACCTCAATATAAAAATTTGGTAAAAATTTCAAGTTGTTGCGATATTTGGTTTTTGAGTTAGAGCATTTTAAAAAAATGTAATTTGTAAAAACTTGATTTTGCGTAAAATTTCCCGTTTTTTCGTAATTTTTTTATCGTTTTTTTCAATTTTTTTAAAAAGTTTTAAAAAGTTGGATTTTAAACTAGCCAAAGTACTATCTACATTTACTTTCCTTTCAGAAAAGTTGCTACATAAGCAAATCGAAGCATTTTTACTGCCAAAAAAGGTGTCGTCAGACACAAAAATAAAAAATTAATTAAAAAAAAAAAATAAAAAATTTAAAAAAAAAAAACACACATCATTATAAAACCAATAGATTCCATCACTCCGTTTAGAATCTAAAAGTAAAAATAAACGAAATGTAAAATAATCATTTCATTAACGTTAAAAAATTAAGTTTCCATTCTATTGTAATTTTATTTATTATCACATTATTATAATAATTATTATTATTAATATTAATTTTTTTTTTTAAATAAAATTGACAAAATCTTTTATACTTATTTATACTTGAACATTATAGGAAATTGTAATATGAGATTAAATCGAAAAAATTGATGTTGAATTACAATTTGATTCTATGATAATTATAATTCTTTAGTAGCAATAATAAAATCCATTGTAAAATTACAATTGAAAATCATTCTTCACTGTACATTTAATTTGATTAATCACATAACGTTGTTTCTGTTTTTAGTTTTTTGTTTGAAACTCATCATAATAAGTATACCAAATATGTACATCTAATTTATTTGAAAATTTTAAGCAATTTTATTTAATAGACTCATAGTTAATATTACAATTTAAAAATATGAGATACATAAATAATTATACGTGAATGCGGGAGTACTCGTGAAATAGAGAGCTCTCGTGTGTACATTTAACACAATTGTTCCAAATAGCATTATAACTATATTCTTACCTGAGTCGAGACTACTATGTATACGCGTCGCATGGAATATTACTCATATAATTAGCGAGATACTCTATTTCTGTACTCGAACGAAATCGTTTGCTTATTTTGTTATCCGTAGCTATGATAACTTTCAACTGCTAAGACGCGCACATTACCTACTCTATGATGTGCAGTCGGATTTGTCAAATTATCAAGGCATCTGGGTGTTCAACGAAGATTATTGCAGTATTTCTAAAGTTATCAAAATACACTACGATTAGATCAGAATTGTCAAAATGTCCTAATACGTATAGTTTACTCATTAAAAATTGTTTTCACCAAATGGGATAAGTATGTTTTTCATTTTTCCGAAGTTATAATACAAAATGTATGTATATTATGTATGTTATGGTTTTTTCAATTTTCTCTCCACGCTATAATATATACGTGTAAATAACTTTTTTTGCTTTGATTTTAAAAACTAAATCTGACAACAAACTGTCATCTTAACCATCGTTAGTGTAACGCGTAAATAGAAAAACATAATTAAATAAAACAATAAAATTATTCGCGTCCCACCATAATCTGTTTTTATGTTATGATCAAAATAACAAATGAACGGTTTCATGAGAACAAATAAATCCAGTTTAATACATTTATTTTTGTCACGTTTTAATGTCAATTTAACCTATATATTATTTGTCAATAAAATAAATATTATTAAATAAATCAAAACAATTATATAGCCATTGGTTTGTTTAAACAATAATTTTATGAAAAATATTAAATACATTTATATCATATTGATTTAAAATATTCCATTAAATAACAATTAAAATTTCATTCTGAAAGTATTAATTATTTACATAATATTTTATAAGTTTCGTCGATTAGGTTTATATAATCTTCTTCTCTGTATTAAAATAAAAAATGTATTATTATTAAGTAATTTATGGTAACCATAGTTTGTTAATAATTTAGAGTAGTAACCAATATTTGTATTTCTGTAAATACGTTTTAAGTTCAAAAAGCTTACTATTATTCGTATCTATTTAATTAAATATAAGGACTGAACTATTTGGGAGATCTTAATTTGTACCACATTTCTCTTTACCCAAAAAAGAGTATACATATATTCTATTGTAAAATTAGTTACAAGAGACTGTTGTAATAAAAAAATAAAAATAAGAAAATTAAAATCTATACTTGTAAGAATAAGTAAGTTAGGTTATTATTTTACAAGTATTATTAAGCAAATTAATCATAATTATCTTGTTTTATGTTTTAATTATGCAAAGCTATAATATAAAAACCAGATGGAAATAACTAAAAGGGTTCTTTGGTGATGAACCCCAAGATTTTCACTGTCAAATAACACGTAAAACATTGGTGTATAACATCGCGCATAAAATAATTGGTGTATAAGATAAATGTACTATATAATTCTCATGTAAACAGATCATTATAAGATAATCACATTAGTTATATTAAATTGAGTTTTCATTTGTATGGTTTATTTGTGTATATCAATGTAATTGCCGTATACAGAAATTATATCGACGCGCATAATTTGTTAATTTATAACTGATTCGAGTATATATTTTTGAAATCATTTTACAACCAAATATTTTATATTTAAATAAAGGTGGTACATTGTATTAAAATTAAGGTACTTTTGAACGATTTTATACACTTAGAAGTGAAGTTTATAAAAAAAAAAAAAAATTTGAGATATAATATATACCAGAAGAATAAAAAACCTACAATATTTGACATTTATTATAATAAGTAGTTTTTAATTCTGTTATATTGTTAAATTCCATCCGTTTCACGATGTAGAGTACAGAATTCTTTATAGTAATTGGATCATAATACATAATAGGAATACATATACGCATAACATTTACAATGAAAATACATACATACATATATGTAACTGAAAATATATATATATATATATATATATATATTTTCATATAGTGTGTTCAATTGTACAATTATATAAAAATAACAGTAAGCACTGACATTGGTCTTATTACTTACTATATTTAAATTTCTCTAAAGTTAACGAATTTTTTAAGGAATTCGTAATATTTTTTATTGTTGGGAAAATATGAAATTGACATATACAGCAATGACATGATACTTGTATAAAAAATTATTTCAACATGAAATCATGATGGTTTATTTGTAATGATCATTATTTAGTTTTCAATAAAAAAAAATAAAATAAAATAAAAAAATAATTGATAAATTATAATAAATTACTATTATAACAACTAATCATAATATTATATTATAAATAATTAAAATAATTGCAGTTAAATTATTTTATTTTATTTTATTTTGATGAATCTTGTGAGTAAATCTGAAGACGATAAAAGTAATAACCATGTTACAACACATGACAGTATATTTATTATTATATAACTGGCTATTTTGCATAATATTCTATCTAGGTTTTATTTTTTTATTTCTATACGAGGGTATAACGTGGATTTGAGACACTGACCGTTTACTAGAAATTTAATCACGTACTAATGTACTATATTTAAAGCAAAGTACCAAATCGACGGTCAACTACTGAATCAATAGTTTGGATGTAGAAAATATTTCTCAACTTATGGTGCCATAAGGTATCGATGAAAGAAAAAGAGTAGAGAAAGAGGTAGAAGGAGATGAAGAGAGATTTAGAGTGAAGGATTGAGAGAATACAAATCGCCCAGCACTACGTGGTGATCACCAACCATACGTCTTTTGAGTTTAAGTGTGACTCTGCACTAATATACCAGGCTTACAACATTATGCAATGTGTAGTAGACGTATGTGTGACGACAGGTGACGAAAGGTGTTATTTATGCAGTGTTTAACAAATATATATTACGTAATATTGTTGTATTATTTTTTTCGTGGTATTTGTTGGAGTCAGAGACCACTCGTTCAAAAGTTCGATTTGACCAATTTTGCGGCAACATGGTAAGACTATAGTATACAGTATGCAGTATACTGTAGCAACGTGTGATTAATGTTATATAACACGGCATGTAACCTGTTGATTTAGCCGATCGATGAAAATTATCTTTCACGACACGGTACAGTACGGATCCGATTTGGAAACGTGGTGTGATTTGTTTTTAACGAAACGTTAAAAATAATTCGGGGTGGCTCGGACGTACCACGGCCGATTTTTCATATCTCCCGCTTAAATTTCTATTTTGTTCACGCTGTTGTCCAACCAATGCCGTTTCCGTTGGATATCGTGTCGCCTCGTGCATCGTCTGATATTGATCTCACGGTAATTATAATACTAAACCATTACCGCGGTGTTGTAGAAAATCTTCATAAAACCGATTAATGTCACTCCCGCCGTTTTAACACGTGCCGCATAACATAATCTATATTATATAATCATTGTTATAATCTACTAATTACGCATCATATTTGCGAACGAACTGATCACTTAGCGGCATTCCGACTACACTTCGATCTTATCGATCGTTGGATCGAATATATTCGTACATACCGTTTTCGATCTGGACGTGAGAGTGTAGTTTTCACAGCGGGAATACGACTTTATTATAACATCGCTTTAGTGTTCCCACAAGATAAATACTATTATTGCATTTTACCGAAATGAAGTATATGTATATATGTTCTTCTCGTTCTCGGATTCAAACTTATGGTTGGTTTTGGAGTCAGATATAGGTCTGGATTCTTTCCTGTTTCCATCTTATATGTTCAGTTCCGTAGAGTTTTATAGTCTAGTATCGGAGATCGTTTAATCAAAAAATGAAATTATTGGAGTCCCTATCTCTAATCTTCAATTCAACTGCCTATTATTTTATATTGTCATACCATGACATGTGACCAATCATAATCCATCATCTTGCTTTAATGGTTTTCAGTATTTATCTGTGTTAATTTATTTCACTTAGTATATATCCATGTATTGCATATTAAATTAAAGGTCTCTTCAAGATGGCATAATTTTTTGGAAACGGTATAGCCTCACGTTTAACCAGCACCAAAATCGATTTTAAATTCATCGATTCGTTACAATCCTCACTATTTCAAGGCCATAGATGATGTTTTCAATCGATAAGATCTAATACAAATGTAGTCAAAAAAATTCCCTTTCAAAAATTGCATATTTTGAATAAACGTTTTGGTTTTTGATCAGAAAACCAATGGACATAATCATTTTTGTTTGCAATATGTTTTTCAATATTGTGTACAATATTTATATTTTGATATATTTTTGTTACATTATATTAAATTATACTAAACTATATAATCTACTGTCACGGCTGACGTATAAATTATCGGATTGGTTGACATATGTGTATTATATTCCATACTAGAAAAGAATATCGTATCGATCGAAAATAATTGTGCAAAACCGAATGCGCATTATAATATAATGATGAGTAAAATACAATAATATTCCATTCTAAAACTGTGAAACGAGCAGCGCGTAGTCGGAATATTTTTCCCGTGATGCCCCCCCCCCCATTGGGAGTATTATTATGGTGAAAAGTTTAAACGAACACGACGTGTCGTGATCCAGGTTGTCTCATGTGTTATAGGTTATAAACATATAAGTTGTGGAACTAATAGTTCTATATTAATATGTTTACGTACAAGAAAGGGATCGACATATATTCGTAATCAAAATTATCGTATTAAGATTATTTTTGATTTGCAAATGTCATTCGTATACAACGTTTAACAATAATTTCTAAATTATTCCCATCAAATGCAAACTTACTTCTGCATGATTTTCCGGTACTTTTATAAAAAGTACGAGTTTCGATAAAAGTTTACCTGGCCGCGATGATTTACAAAAATATCCAAGGTTAGATATTGATTTTGAAATTGATTTACAATGGTTTTGACCAACATTAAAAAATTAGTAGATCCTTACGCGTATTGCGCATGTTTTATACGTTTAATAATATTATGTTTGATACGACGAATAGCCATGTAAGGCAATAAAAAAAAGAAGAAGAAGATTTTTTAAAACATTCATACTCCCCTAATATCAGTAAATCGATAATCAAAAACTACGTATTAAAAAAGGATTTATTTTTTTCTACTTTTAATAATGGTCCAAAATTTTACAATTTAGTATTACAATACAAACAAATTTAAGCTTAATATTAATCAATTAAAATTATTTTGTACTATTGATTAAATTACAAAAGACAATAAAATAGGCTGGTAGATCTCTGTACTTATCAACAGTTGATATGTAATTATTTTTTTTTTTAAAAAAGATAGCGTGTGGTAATTTATACGACTTAAGAATATGTATTAGAAGTATAATAATTAATAATGTTTAATAAGCATGTTTTTTTTTTAAAATATGTAATCGGTACGTGGATATTATTTGTAATCTCTATTTTATCGTCTTTAAATAGTAAAAGGGCGTAGAATAGTGTTGCCGGGAGAGGTTTATAGGATAAATCAAATGTTTTCTATAGATATTGTTTAAAGAAAACTCATACTTCATATTGAAAAATGTTTTTATATTGTTTTACTTGAAGTCTCAGTAATTCTCTTTCTGTATTTTCCAGTACGTCCATTTGAGTCCATGTAAAGTATTAGTTTAGGTGATTGAAATTATTAAACCTACATTTAGGGTTTACAAAAATAAAAATAAATAATATTATCATACAACAGCTACTAACAAGAGGATTTCAATGAAGAACTATTCGTTTTACTTGAATGGCTTTATTTTCTCCGTTAAGCTAGTCAACGCGTTGTATTATGTTTATAAAATAACCTATTTGTGCTATTAGTGATGTACACGGTTTCGATCTCTTATCAATGGATTTTATTATTGTAGAAAAATAATAAAATATAATAATAAAATTTTAATGCTTAGTAGTTAAAATAGGTATTGATCAAAATGTTTCCACGTTTTTAATACACGGACAGAAGCAAGCGCATTGTCAAACATCAAACTGTTCAATAATCTAATTAAAAACGAATATGTCAGAAAGTTGTACATAATGATTCCCTAATTATTATAAAGTGTCGAAGTGATATTTTTCTAATACTGCCTGCGCAGGGGTATAGGAAGAAGCAAATCGATAGTAAACACGTCAATGGTTCAATTTCAAAGCTCGTATTAATCTCTCCGTATACCGAATAGCCATTACGGTCACATCGTGTCTAACCTTAACTTTTTGTCGCGTTCATATTGTGTTTGAAAAAAAAAATACTGGCTTCGAAAAGAATGGGAGGGGAAAAAAAATAAAAAGTATTATAATAAATAAATAAATGATAACGACCCGGAAAATGTTATTTATTAAACGGACGTGCTCCCGCGGTGTGGCACGTTTTTCATTTTGTCACCCCAGACTTTTTTTCTGTCCGGTTTTAGGGTCGAAAATTATTTTCTCTCAGTTTTCCACTACGATCCTGCACTCGGAGTCGTAGAAAAGAATTAAAGAAATTAGACCACGAAAATCCCTTCGCACCCGATGGCCTAAAGCTAGACACGTCAAAAGTTATTCGATCATCGAATTTTATCCGTCCATATACATGGGTTTTCAATTTGGAGTCACCATAATGTGAAATTCCACTCACACTGGGTTTAGAAATATACTTGTATCGATGTTCATTTTAAAATATTTATTTTATATTTTGTGCAGAGAAAAAATGAAAACCATATTTGTGGTTTGATAATATTATATTTATATTACTTTATTATTTTTGATTCGTTGTAGATTTATAGTGCGACACATTTGGTATCAAAATACAAAATGTTTCGAGAATCACCATCATCTGACTATAATTTTTTGAATATTTCATACAAATGTGACTTTATGATGTGTATTGATCTTACGATTGAATCTCGTCAGACAAACCTTTGTCAAATCAAACCATTAATTAAAAATCATCATACAACATCAAGTACATACTGTACGTGGCGACGCCTGATGGCAAAATAAACTCGGTGAACTTGCAATACGAAAAAAACAAATACACGAGAAACTATATTTCTTCTTTTACTTGGATTTTTTTTCTCTCTTCCGTTTTGGTTCATTTATTTTATAATTAGCACGGAGGCTGAGAATCATAATATGCCAATCAAAAAACCAACAGCAGCCGGGAAGACGACGCTATGCTATTTTGGTGATTAAGTTTCCCTTAAAAAGCAATTAACTTGAAGCTTAGAGTAGAGCAATGCCTAAACCCTGTGCCTCATGAATAATTACATTAAATATTTATATTGCTTATTGTACATAGTCAGTAGTACGCGAGCGTCGGTTACATTTTATCATTCCGGTGTAATTGCGTATTTTTTTGTCGTTGTTTTTTTTTTTTTTTTTTTTTTTTTGATGCTGAAATTCTTAATTGTGCACAAAAAAGTCATAACGAGCTAATTTCGATTGAAGATTTCTTTCTCGTTTAAACAAACAAAATACGTTTTTACCTTTCACAACGTTAATTTAAACAATCATGTACTCGACCATGTCACGGAAACCAAAAAAATATAATGATCAATGATCAACACAGGAAAAACCCAGTACTCCAAGTTCATTCATAATCCATACAAGTATATTACGTTCGGAATACCCACTTAATTATGTTTTATTATACATTTTCGGCTGGAAACGGTAAATGCAATACCGCCGATGAGATCAATACCATTTTACGACCTCTGCAGATGATGGCAGAGAGCAACACAGTTTCGCGACATGAATACGTCCACGCTCGCAATTTATATAATAAGAGCATCTTGAACAGGTACATCGTGAACGTGTGTTTAATATCGTAATAATCATGCGATGTAAAAATATAATTCTAATGGAACTCGTGGGCATCGAAGCGCAAATGCAGAGCCTTATTATATTGTGTTAAACGCGAAGAAATTTAATTTCCAAGAGTTTTCTATTTAAGTTATATACCTCAACACCTGTTCCGGCTTGAACGAAAAAAAGGTTTTATTTTTAGATACGAATACTTTTTTTATATTTTTATGTTAGGAAATATATTTTACGCGTCGATCGATGTAATATCATTTGCATTCAGCACATGAAATATAACATAAGTAATGGAAAATAAATTTTAATAATCCAAGCCGTTACCTTAATTATGTTTTAATTGGTGATGTGTAATAGCACAATATCTATTATGTACTTATTGTGCTATAGTTGATATACATGTCATTGGTAGATAAGTGACTTTTTTTTTACGACGAAAACCTAATTTTAAAAATAAACCAACCTTTAGAAGTGTCTATTTGCATGATAAACGGTTTATAAAGTAACGATGGTTTTTATTTTGCTTTACTTAAATTTTACACTTGTAATAAACTGGATGTACAAAAAAAAAAAAATTATAATACATTTATTATATATTTTTAATTTTTAAATTTAAATTTTACTTTTGGGACATATGATAATATCGACTTAGTTAATTTGTTCTATTGGATTGCATTTATCATAATTTTAAAACGAATAGTCATGAATGATTTTGCATAGGCATTTAGTTAGACCACAAACATAAAAATGCAATCGACTTATATCGAAAATTAATGTAAGTTATTAATTATTCGTAGTTTTTCGTAGTTTTTAATGATACATTTGGAATCACCATAATATAAACAAACATCAAAACAATAATAAAAAAATATATATCCATCATTTATGTTTAAATCTTGATTTAAAAAACATACAATATTTTATATATTTTGCAGGAGATATAGTTATTATTAAGTAAGATTTACATAAATCAATAATAATTATTATTATTACAATAAGACCTCGTAAAGACGCTCTCAAAAAATAAATCGTAAAACCATGTAATTAGTGGTATACCGCTTAAAAGCGGTAGAAGCGCTTGAAGTCTGTTTTATAAAACGTTTTATACGATATTCTAGACAAAATAAACAGAGAATATACATGTTAACATGTTATTTATTACATTATAAAATATATACATATCATTTACTAGTACATTCAAGTAAAAAACAAATAATAAATAAAAACATTAAACTATTATGTACTGTTGCATAGATATTTTTAACAGAGTATCAAATGTTTGTCTTTTAATTATTAATTTTTCTTTATAAAATTTTTTTTTTTTTTTGAAGTTGATGATGGTTGGTTGTTTCAGTAAATTTGTTTTATAATTATTCGATAAAGAAATGTTATTCTACCTAAGTACAGAAGTATATTTTCGGAGCCATCAGTTGCAGTAAATGCCTGTCTCAATAAAGATATTGATTGTACTGTACTAACAACGAATGAAGGGAGTGAAATCTTTATCAACGTATAAATTGGGACTTCTCCTGTATAAAAAGGTACAATTGGCTAGAAAACTGAGCGTATTATATAGGGTCAAGTATTATGAGGGAGCTTATAAACCATGTATTTTTAAATTTTTAAAAATCTACAGGTGCTTGGAACCAGAAGAAATGCACGTATTGATACAGGAGCATCTTAACGAGGTTTTACTTTACCAACCTTTGCTTAGAGTGCAGTGACATGTAAAATGTTTTTCTTCATGACAATAAATCATGAAATACAAATTTAAAGTACAATTTAAGATTCAATTTTTACATTTTCCAATAACGAAAAACATTTAAAAAATCTTACAGTTCAAAAGGTCTTTTTAGTTTTTCTCAATTGCCGACGTAAACGAATTCTTTTTTAAATCATTATTTTTTATGCGAATCTTTTATTTAAATTAAAATTGCCGATCTTCTTTTTTCCCTCTATTTTTACCCTTTAAATCAAGATATAGAATATATATATATATATTCTTACCATTACATCGTATTGAGATTGATGATTTCAGTGATAAGACACATTTCACTTTAAGCCTTTTAACAGTGCAGCCGACAGGAATCACGGGTCATTAAACATTCTCTTATACAAGTATAGTCCAACGAATACAGCTACTTAAAGCGGTTTTTTTTTCATTTTTCATTTATTTATATATATATATATATATATATATACAAATTATATTATATTATATTTTTTTGTGTGACCAGGAAAAAAATTACTCTTCGTTGAAAAATACTCATCACAAAAATATGTACAAAAAAAAAAAGAGAGAGCAAAAATATTACATAATGAAAGACAAATTTTATTTTTTTATCTATTCGTTAATGCCGATAAAACAAATAATGTACACTTTCCATCGTTTTATTATTACCTATTATTCATACGATTTGTGAGTCTAAAACCAATATTTTTTAAAACATCACTTTGAACCTCAGTACGATAGCAAAATAATTTAGTTTTTTTTTTTTTGTTTACATTTGTGTTGTGTTAATAAAATCCGTTTAATTAATTAATATCAGTTAAAATTTAGTCTCATTCAATCATAGATTATTGACTTTTGTTTCATTATTTTATGTAGTAATTGAATTACAAGTTCAACATTTTTGGAAAATTTGTATTTCCTCTGGTATTTGAATAATATAGTATCAATGTTATAAATATCAATCATTTATTATGCATGATTTGTAAATCTTGGAATCATTATTTGTTGAATAATTTGTCTCATGTAAGAATGATAAACTTATCTTCAAATTTATAATATTTCCATATTTAAGCCAGTTTATTTATACTTTAGATTTTTAAATATAAAACATTTTTGTACATACGTATAAAAAAAGAAAAAATATAATTTTTATCTAAGCAGACGTTTCAATAGAAAATAATTAAAAAAAACCAACATTTTAAGTTTAATTTAGTTAAAAAAAAAAAAAAAAAAAAAAAAAAAACTCTAGTACAAGACACAAAGTAAGATATTTAATCCGTTTGAAAACAGATTACAGTATATGAACGCGTTCTTCAACAACTTTTATTCGTCTGCTTCTTAGTGGTAGTAGAACACAAGTTTTGACGACCCTTGATACATACATATAATTTTATTGACAAAACTATTTAAATATAAATCATAATTTTTAATTTACGTTTTTTATTTTTTGAGAATTTTCAAATGCTGGATTAATCATTGTATGTTATAATAAACAATTAAAATTTTAATATAATATTAAATATGTCGCATTGCTAAATGTTATTATTGTTCAATAACAAACTGCTCAAGAATAAGTATCCTTTATGGTAATATTGCTTATATGTCTTAATATTCTTTCTATATATATATATATATATATATATATGGTGTTCTGAAATCGATTCGAAAAAAAACTATTGTAATTTAAAACGATAAAATACAATTGCGTTTCACTATTTTTATAACCGTAGTGAACTCAAAAACTAGTTCCATAACCCTTTATTCAACCACAATAATTTGTATCATTTTATTTTGTAAATGTATATTAATACATTCCATTAATCCGAATAATGATAATAATCTGAAACAACATAAGTAGAATGTTTTATTATACTTTCATTTGAAGTCTGCGTTAGTACTTAAAAAGTCCATGTATTTGTAAGCCAAAAATGTTTATGTAAAAAAATCGCGTTTAGTGTTTTCATATAATTTACTATACATTCGTACTTCTGTACTTAGATAAAACAAAAAAAACAAAAAAAAAAATAAAAATATATATATGTTTATATATATATAAAGACATATAATTAAATAAAAAAAAAAAAAAAAAATTAATATTGCATTGTTACAATAATGTTTAATATCTTGTGTACCATTAGTGTTATAGTTACATACTATAACACTATAAAACATATTGTTTTGAGTTGTTAATTTTATGTATATATTTTTGCTCACTGACTCAAAAGAGGAAGACCTCACGACCAATGCAACAACCACCTCTAGCTACAACTTAAGACGACAAAGCACTGTCAGTTACAAATTACTATTATATTATTTAGGTATCGTAATTAAGTAAAAAAAGGGGAAACAATGTATAAAATAAAATATAAAATATTACACGCCTCAATATACATATATAACATTTAACTAATTTTAAAATATAAATAAAAAAAAAAAAATAAAAAATATTCATAGATTTTAATGTTACAAGTTAAGTCTGTGGTTTCCCTCCAATTTACTGAAATTCTCCTTTATACTACAATTGATCAATAATTGCCACGTAAACTCGGTGAACCTTATATTTTATTCGATACCTGTATAGAATTTATATAATTTTTATTTAAAACTTAATACACTACTTAGAATGCAATATTATTTTATTACATTTCCTTGCGAATTGTCAAATTAAGTCACGTTCTAGGTGTATGTCTTACCGAAATGATTTATCATTTTTTTATCAACGACAATAATTATAATTTTAAAGCACAGTTTTGTATGCACAGTGTAATACTGAAAGGTTTCGACTTCATTTTCCATATTATTGATATACATTTTACACACTAATACGTGTGAGAACGGTAAGTGTTTTGAATTTTGTTTCAAACAATATTTGACGAGCTTAAAACACTTATGAAATCAAAAAATATTGGACTAAGTTTTAGTTGTATGTATAAAACACAAATTAAAAACTAAATAAGTTTTGACGATAGTACTTTTAACGATGAAAGCCATTTTATAATTTTGAGAATACAAACTCATTCAATCGATAGAGTACATAAGGTTCAATATGACTTAATTTACATTTTTTAACAGTCTAAGAAAACATGTACGTATACATAACGTATAAAATTATAAATTATTTTAAACAAGCATACATTTTTTAAGTCATTTTTATTTTATATTGGTAACAAAACAATTTTCGTATTTCACTATGTTTTCGGTAAATGTTTTTTATTAATCAATGTTGATCATATTAGTATTATTTTTTGGGGTGTTAATTTATGAAAGACACAAAATCAAAATGCATACGGGATACTGGTGTATTTATATAGAAAAATGTGTTCTTTTTTTCTATGATCTATTAAATTATTAGAGAATTTAAATTCAAAGCAATCGTTCTTAATTATTAATTTAAACTACCTTAAAACTCAATAATGCAGGAAAATCATAGCATAGGATAACTTTATATTGAATTTTATATATAGTGTTTGTTATTATTAATTTTATTATTTATCTTTAATCCTGTAATTTTAATACGTATTTTTATTTAATATTCATTGCATTTTATATAATTCATACACTTCTGTAGTTATTAAACAAAACTTTCTTGGATGTCAAGAATTTTATTAAAATGTAATTGCTATCACATGTACATGTATGTTAACCTGAATTAAACAAATAATGTAATAAACATACAATTTTGTTTCTAATGCATTAAATAATAATATACGTTGTGCTACAGACTTATTGAAAGCGCAAGGTAATTTCGATGATTGGTTCGTTTCAACAGTACGAATAATAAATTAAATAGGTTTGAAAAAATTAATTCATTTGGCAATCTTAAAAACATCGAGACTCACACCTCAAAAAGTGAATTAAGTTGATATTTTACCGCATACATACGAGTATAATTATTACATCGGATATAAATATATATTAATAACCAAATCTTATACGTTCTACTTATGTTAATTTATGACAACACCTACCAATCAAAACTTATGTGTATTTATTTTTTAAATATATATGTATGTATATGTATATCACGTGTATTTTTATTTTATATATTATTTATTGTCATTATAAGTGGATAGATATTAAATATAATGAGTATTTTAAAGCTGATAATAAAGTAATAGTATATCTATTCATTAATAAACACTTTTGTGACAATTATAAGTTGGTTTTTGACAACACTTTTCTATAAAATGTTTATTATTAATAATTGTTTATTTTATAAAAATAGATCAATAAAATAAAACATTCATGAGCCGGTATCTTAGAATATATAAAAAATTATTTTACTAAAACCATTCTTTCTAAATATTGATCCAAATTTTATAATAGTAATTTCTCATAAGATTATATTTATTATTAATAACATTTTTTCCAACACATACATTCCATGAGCCAACGTTGGCTGAGGAATGACCTAGTAATTTACCCTAATTATTGTAATTATTATTATATCGATAAGCGATAAATAACATAGTTAGGCGTAGGTACACGAATTCGGAGATAACGAAAAGAGAGAAAAAATAAATGCCGACTAATGTACAATAGTGCGAACAAAATAAAATAAGACGCTCTAACGAGTATTTTGTTCACTTTTTTTTTTTTTTATCCCGAGTGAAAGAGAGAAGGATAGATAAAAAAAAAGAAAGAGTAAAAGATTGCCAAGTGCATTCGCATGTATCTCAAAAGTCTAGACTGTCGTTCATCCAAGATATCCATGGTATCTTTTCTCCGAGCTACCACGTCGCCAACCCCGTATCCCACAGCCCACGTTATCTCATTACGTTACTTGGTAGAGATTTATCGTTTTAAGTTTAATTTTCGATTCAGGAGACCGTGCTCACCTAACCAATAAATTGTAAGGACACGGTTGTTTTGTACCAAAACTTGCATTCGACTTCTTCTGGCGCCCGTGCACTTGAATCCGAGGACAGTGATTTACGAACCGGCCTTTCTGAATTCAATTAAAAACGAACTAAGGTGCATATACTAATTCTAAGCATAAACGTTTTCACAAAAATATTACAGACGATCTTACAAGAACCAAGTGAATATTATCCGTCGTGGATACGAGAATGTCTATGACCGCCTGAGAAACCGACTTCCTATGTATCATACATTGCTGCAATAGAAAAAAAAACATAGAATTTATCAAATTTAAGATTAGTTTTTTTTTATCTTTGAACGTTTGTTTCAACAACGCTAAAATAGAGTTTGGAATTTTGTCGATACAAATAAAAATATTTTTTAAAAAAAAAGTAGCGAGATTTCGCGCCCTACCGTTGGATTTAAAGTTTCTGAGTGTATTTCGATAGTTCACGGCTTATAATGATAATCGTTGAGTGGTGGAACTGCGATAACACACAAGGATAAACCACTGTTACTGACCATGGTGATAAAACGAAAATACCATACATTGATGTGGACTAGCCGACTAAATCTGTTTGGCAACGAATTCTGGATTCAAAGCCGATTATTACGTTATTGCCATAATTGATTTTTATCTTCATTTATAATATCCACTCATAACTCGACGTTAAATTGTCGATAACGCAGCTGTACACCGGGCCAGTTAAGCATAGTAAATGTTAATATTAATATAACTTCGTGTCCATATTCATGTTATATAATAATCGAGCATCGATTATAAGCTTATCGAAAGAGTATTCCTACTACAAAAACGATCTTCATGTAATACAATTATCGATTGTCAGTTTAATTTTTAATATTGCGAAAACAAGATACGTTCATGAGCGCATCATTTACTAAAATGTTGTGCCTACATTGTATTACCAATCGTTATAAAACGAGTTCCACCAAAACTTAAATTCTATCAAACATGCATTACTAAATGGTACAATAAAGTTATTTTTACACGTGTGTGCTGCCTAAACGGCTAAATGGGGTGGTAACAATAATAATACCCTTTTAGACATAGCATTAGTCCTTGGAAGGTCAACTCGCTATGGTTAATATCACGGCCGGATGTAAGTAATATTCACGGCGAACTGTAAGCGACGGAATATTCGACGAGCCTATATGTATGGTGTCTACTCGTAAAAGCCAAATTCTGTACCGACCGAATAAAGCCTGCAGTTTAGAATTCTGACACGTCCCATCGAGAAAGAATTTCCCTACAAGCCGTTATCCGGTTGTCTACCTGCTAAGGATAGGCAAGCTATGGATTTGACCTGTTTTCGACCGATCTTCGTGGCAGAACATAGCTTAAAAAAAAGAGCTGCTATTTTTAAAAATAGAAGAATGAAGAAAAGGCCTTTAGTTGGAGTTGTTTCTTCGGTAATTAAATATTGATGAATTTAGAAAAGAAATTCAAAAGAATTTCATGCAATTTTCTATTAGCACACGTTTAGCTTCGTGAATCGATTCGTTATTTTATTGGTGGAGAATTTGATCGCGATTATAGTGAAACAAGATAAAAGTACTATTATAAATCTCAACAAAACAATATTTTTTTTTATTTAAAAAAAAAAAAAAAAAAATAATAAATAAATAAAATTAATTTCCGGTGACATGCATTATCAGAGTATTTAAACTTTTGAGATAATTTTCAGTGATTAAAAGTCTTTTGTCGGAAAACATAAGCCTACTGGCCTACTTAAAAAGAAAAATATAACTTAGTTAATTGAATCATCTGAAATCTTCTAAAATTATGTTAAAAAATACACTGGCTGATAATTTATACTAACTGAAAATCCGAGTGTTAAAATATTAATATTGTTTTTATATTAATTTAAGTCGTATTTATTTTATTTTGATGTTTATATATATATATATATATATATATATAATATTTATATAAATATAAAAATTTGTAATATAAATATACGATTTGTAACCTTATAATATAACTATAAGTATTTTTTTTTTTTATCTACAACATTGATCAGAAGTTCAGTTACGGTCGAAACATTAAATAAATTACAATATTTATGTTATAGAAATTATAAGTCGATTTGGTGTGAATAATATAATTTTTTTTTTTTCATTGCACTTAAGTCGATCTATAATTAATTCCAATGTTAACCCGAATTGACTCAAATAATAATAATAGTGGTATAAGTACTAGTGGTAGCACTCGTAGCGTGCTTGGATGTAAATTAAATGTTTTTACTGCGTATAACATTTTTAATATTGTAGCGTCCGAATACATCAACGATTGATTATAACAAATGAAAGGGAACTGTAATAATTACATATGGTACCTATATCAAAAACACCACCCGTAGACAGGCAAAGGTTTTAATTATCAGTTTTGGTGACGGTCCCTTTACAGTTACAATGTTCCATCGGCTGTATCATAAAAAAATATACTCGGTCATCGGATAGAAAAAACAAATGTTTAGCCTTTCTACTGAAGTCATAGCTACAAATTATAAACCGAAAGTAAACACTGTTGTATCAATAGAGAGAAAATCAAATCAATAAAAATTTAAAAATAAAACGGGTGATAAATATTTATTGAGTGGTTTTAATAGAAATATATCACTATGAAAAGTAAACTCTAACCTTACCGAAAAAAAATCAATAATTGTACAAACAATTGAATGCAACTCATGTCATATTTAATTAGTTGTTAGCAATCGGTTATTGTTCATATTTCATTTATACAACACTTATAGATCGTAATGAATAAATGGACAACATAATGATTATGTGTTTATCTTTCTCAAATTTGTTGCATAAAATTATCATTGTATTTAATAGGCATAGTTTTGTTGTTTTAATTATTAACATATTAGCCAATGTATACATAAAAATAAATACAATTTATTATACTTTTGGTTATTCGATTTTATTGATTTATTGTTCTCTGTTCTTCTTTTACAATGACATATATTTATGTTTCTTGTCGAGAATAAACGTTCAAACAGAAAAGTGTGGTATTTTATTCAAATAATAACCTAATTTTAGAACACACTGAATAGAAATTCGATTTGTTATACAATAAAGTAAAGGAATATTTTATTTTTAATAACTATTTTACCGTCGAAAATGTAAGTTACATATTTGTAAAATTGTCATCCCATACATGAGACGTTGTGAAAATAAAAGAAACTATATAAACGTAGATGGGTCATAAACTATGTGTGTGAATTAATTTTATAAAAGCAACACATCTTATAACAAACTTAGCATATTACATTTTCTAGGGTGTTATTCCTAAACGTCTTTAGGTTTGGTGCCATATTTTTACTACATTTAATTAAATTCTGGTAACTTATGTTTAATTATCTAACATATAGTGCTAATGTCTTATTGTTAGGTAAAAGATGGAAACATTTTGTTACTTTTATATTAATATTTCTAAACGGTATTTTTCTTCACAATTTTCATTAGGCGTTCTAGTTATATATCAGAAATCTATTATTTTTAAATTATCAGTTTAAAATAAACTTATTGGTTTATAGTTTACCTTATTGTACGAAAGTTTCAAAATAAAAATGAAGCGGTTGATTTCGGTTCTTAAAATTTAAATTTTATAATTGATATTTTCAAATTAAACTGATAATTAATCTAAAGTAATATAATATTATAATTACGAATATACTAAAACTATGCTCTGTTATAATATGTGTATGTATGTTACGTTAAATTTATGAAATTGTCGATTACATAAAATCGGCAGAAACATTTCGAATTTCATGAAATCAGCAACGCTATTACCGATAACGTAAAACCGGCAACTTCACTATAACATTTACGAAATCAGAAAATTTTGATTTCTAATTTCATGAACTAAGCAGACTTTTTTCTACCGAACACATGTATTCGGAAACACATTGTAATTACATAATTACAAATAGTGATACCTATATAAATATCCAATAATTGCATGCGTGCTAATTGGCATTACCAAACCATTATCTTTAATGAATATGAAGATATTACGATATAAGTAAGTACAAACATGTTATCTTAGTTATTAATGCTTTTTTATTGCTTTGATGAAATAATATACCAACGACAAACATTACCTAGGTGATCAGTGTCCAGTCATTAGTTTTGCCTGGGGAAATAGCTAACAGTGTGTGAAATGCAGACGGTTCGATAAGTGCGCTTACGTTACAATAAAAGTAATTTATTACATATTTAATTTATTAACTATTGACTCTAAATCTTGCCAATTTCACGCAATTGGCAGTATTATGTATTTCAAGTTGTCGACAACAAAGGGTTTGATTTCTTGAAGTTGGCAATTTTTCTGCCGATTTCCTGTAATAATTTTAAACATACATATATATATATATATATATATATATATTAGAGTTTAACGGTCAAAAAGATCAAGTAACGTATTTTTATTAAAAAAAAATTACAAATACAAATTAAATTTCATAATTAATCCATTAGTCCATATTTGTTTTATTTAAATTACTTAAGCGATCTGAACGATTATCAAGTATTATCAACCATAGTTTTTGTATAATTGTTGGATGTTTTTCAGTTATTTATAAAATATATTTTATAATTTATAAAATTAAATTATTTTTTGTCTTATAGTTTAATTATAATTGTTATATGTTTATTAAAAATCTTTGAAATATTTTTATTAATTGATTTACGAAAACATTAACTCAAGTCCTTGATTAAATATTGATCTATTAAAATAAAAGGATACAACACTTGAAATGTCATGTACATAAAAAAGTACAAAATTGGATTAAAGAGTATTGAGGGTATAAATTATTCAAATATTGTTTCAGTTTTTTTTTCATTTACACTGTCACATTACATTCTTATTTTCATCAAATACCAGAACAATCGATTGAAATAAGTAGGTTTTACTGAATACGTACCTGGTAAATATACCGTTGATACATGTTTATATAGTAGAAATATTGATGTACTATTTTACTATTTCAGTCGTTATAACACCACAACTCCAGAATAATACTAGTGAATTACACGAGAAAATCGAAGAAAATTTATATTTTAGAAACTATTTGAATCTCTGGTCTCGCTCAACATTGAAGTAGGTATGTTAATATATAAAACCTAATGAGTGTTTATTCTCTCAGAACGGATTAAAAAAGTTTTATAGTGTAATGGTTCTTGTCATATTTAAAGTGCATTTCGATACCAATAACAATAATTTAACTTATTGGTATCGAAATGCATAACAATAATTTAACTTTATAACATTGATTTTTTTTCCATATATTGTTTAACCTATCAAACATAAAAATGATTGTTGTATGAGTACAGTGCACATATCGGGATAACAATATTATAGAATTTGATTTTGCATCAAACTATTTACAATAAATTATCTGTAACAAATCAGTAATCGTTATCTGTTACACGGTATCGGTGATAATACAAGTTTAAATAATGAAATCAGTTCAGTTATACGACTCTTACTAATGACCAACTTATGAACAAATAATACCACAGTAAGTACGTTATAATACATACACTGTATTATACAACTAGATAAACTTGAATTATTGTTATAAAGAATGATAACATTCTACCGACATTCATAGCTATCACAATTAAATGTACTATAAGAAAATAATAATATTCACTTATATCATTCTTCTATGTAATCAATGATGTACGATAAAAAAAAAAATCGTATAATGCTGTTTCTTCTGTTTCCAAAATAAAGTATAAAATACAATTCTAGTATGTACGGAAAAAATCTTTTTTAAATTTCTGTTGATAAGATTCTTTTTCTTTGTGATTTACAGTATTTTGTCAGTTTATAATAAATGTATTACTAACATCTAGTTGCGTATAAAAAAAAAAAAGTAAAGAAGTATTAGAGAACATAAGTATTTCATCATGTTGATAAGCTATCAAATAATCAATATTTAATGAATGCGAAACCCGAACTCCTTTTCACTTGTTTAAAGTTCAAAACTTCCACAACTTGATTTTTTTTCCTTTCTCTTTGAGACCCTAAGTATTAAAGTTACATCTTATTTGACAAACAAGGTGTATTGTAATGTTTGAGTACGATTTATATTCATTGTCTTTCTAGACAGATTGATGATAAAAGCTGAAAGTATATCGTAACAAAATGTTAAATGTACTATTATTTTACATGGCATGTATTACATTCTATTATTTTATATAATTTATTGTCCTTGATTGACCTAAATATAGTTATGTGACCATAAAATATTCATATATTTTGAGAAATCCCTACTTATTAACCGGGTATGAAATAAAACTCTGTAGTGGTTATTCAATTAAACTTTTTAACAGTAATGAATGTTTAAAAAAATAATGAATGGAAATCTTTTATTCACTTATTTAATTGTATTTAAAATTATAATATTATAATATTATTGGCCCATGATGATAAAGATATTTTTTGATATAAAATTATAAAATACGGAACAAATCGCGATCATTAAATCGTGATCAACAACATGATTATGTCACTGTTGTTAAAATATCTTGCAGATTCAAATGTTAAAAGCTCATGAAACAACGAGTTGCATAAAAATGCATTAAAGCGTGTAGAGGCATAGTAACTGTACAATGCAAATATCTAAAGACCGAGTTACGAATAAGATACATTAAAATAATAATATGTTTCTTGTAAATCGGTGTTGGCACCTTATGAAATATGTTTTAAAAAATGTTTTCCAAATCAAATCCACGTTGTGTTTTTTCGAATACGTTCGAATATAATATATAATGCAATGTGTGTGTGTGTGTGTGCTTACGTCACTGTTATTACATTACCGCGTGGATTACCTTTTACAACGGAAATGTTTAAATTGTTTTTATTATTTCGGCGTGTCGTGCACGGCCCGATAATCCGTTAACAGCGAAACGTGTATAGGGTGTGAACCATGCACACCTTTGTTCCACGGCGGAAAAAGGCGTTCGTATTGCGTTCCATTATTCACGTGTTATTATCTTCTATCTGCCGTCCACTAAAGGGTGCATATACTGTAGACCCGGTCCGGGTGGTGCCCATATGATTGTTAATGAATTAAATACACGTGACGGGTTGATTCATTGACATTTTTGCAAATGTGGACACATTCATACAGTGCGACCCCTCGACGACGATCGTGGCCCTCTAGTGGTAGTAAAAATATAGGGGTTAATAACAGTGTAAAAAAAAAAGACTAGTGACGTGGCCGGGTTGAAAAAATAGCAAACGAAACACAAAAACTACCCTCTTCCCGGCCGTTGCCCACCCAACTCCCGTCAACTTCGGGTCCTAAAAGTTCTTCATCAGAGTTTAACCGGGCTTAATGATAAATGTACCGGAAACTTGCTCGGAAAGCACCGTAAAGTTTACCGCGGTAATTAAAATGAAACTGCCAACGGAAAAAAAAAAAAAAATAATAAAAAAACAAAAATTAATACGTGTCTAAAGTAAAAAAAAAAAAAATTCAAACGGACTGAATTATCGTAAATTTTACTTTTTCTTAAACAGAAAGAACAGCTGCAGATAAAGTATAACATTTAAAGGGCGTTAAACGAAAAAGTTACATAGTACTCTAAATTATTTTTATTTCTCACATACCGTGTGATTGTATCTCTGTCGTAGATTATCAAAAAAAAAAAAAAAAACAACCCCACTCTTCCATGTCTATACAGTGTATTACTTGTTCGATAAACTACGTTTCATTGCCGTGCATGTCGATTAGGAGGACTGAACTCATTTTGACTACTAGATATCTGTTTTAAGATTGCGTGTGTATGTTCCTTAGAATAAATTGTAAAAAGTGTTGTTTATTACTTTTAGTGACGGTAACATCATTGTTGAACCCCGAAACAACACAGAAAACCATTAGAACCGTTGAGACAACACGCACGGACAATCATTAAGCGATCGTTTTAACCCGTGTTCGCATGTGATGTTAAAGTGTTTTGGAAATATAAACAAAAATAAAAAAGAAAGTATTTTGCACGTTAAAAAAGTATTGATCTGAGTTAATGGTAAGTATATATTTTATTATTTTTTGTAGTTATATTATCTTTATGCTTTTTGCAACCGATGTGGAATCGGAAATATTACTCGTATCTATTTGCCTGATATTTGCATGGCGTATTGTTATGCACGGAATCAAATTTGGAACTTCGATCGTCACAAATATTACAAGAAACGACATTTGTTTTAGACTTTTAAATCCTAACGCTATAGCAAATCAAATTCGCATAAGGCACATGGCGTTTTATGTCCTCAAGATCTGGCGATCAAATATTGTACAAAATGATAGTTTTAGTTGAAGTATAATTTTAGTTTATTTGACTAAATAAGTCGTTGTTGACGTTACATTATTTTTAAACAGCTCTCGGAAAACTTTTATAGTTTCACAAAATGACTCGTTTGTACTCAATTTATGAACACTGCAGTATCGAACAACATTTAGTCGTCTTGAAATAATCACTTTGTCCATAATCCACTGCATCGAAGCGCATGGTATTATAATATTGTTTGAAATTAATTTTTTTTCGCTCAACTCAAATACGAATGCGTGCGCACGTCATCATAAGTTATAAGTATTATTTGCAGTCGGTATTTTTATGAATTACAACCTAAATACATACATGTACATACATAATCTTTACGAGTGTTGCCAATATCGAATCGTGAAATTATAATAGCTTGCAGTAGATTTAAAGTTTAAACATAAATTACAATTTTGAAAGTTATTCTGATAGTAGTACGCTATAAGAGCACTTCATCGAAACATAGTTATACGATATGTTCAAGCATGAATGACACAAACAACATCGCTGCAGTAGTGTTTTCTTCTACATTTCATTTTGTAGTTGAACACGATAGTGATTTTACCTGCATCGTTACCATTCAAAAAAACTAGTGTGTTGAAAAAAATCAATCGAAGTGATGGTAAGATGCACGGTTTAGCCGAATTTAACCATTAAACGTATACATCGCCTGTAACTATGTGATATTTTCAAATGTATTAAATTTTAAAATAATCTTTTGTAATTTTTACATTAAGAGTTTTAACTAACCGTCAAAATAAGTAAACATAACAAGATAATCTAAAATGTTTCCAACATTTATTCATGCATAATTCATTAAAACTCTACAGCTGACCAAAGTTAATACGTTGAAAATGTAATTTAAAATTGGCAGGTAGTTCACCAAATGCAGCTTAGACTCAATTTACTACTACTGTTGATTTTAGAATGTAGTATAATTATATACCGAAATCTAATCCCATTATAAAGAATTTTCGTTATATGAATATAAGTGAACGTGGACTTTAAAAATAACAGAATTTCTTCTATTACCAAGGGTAAAAATCTTAAGAATTTTTTCACTGATTCATATCACTGGAATTCTGATCATATACACGTTGTCAATAAACTAGTTCTTATTTGTAGATTTGATACAAACTACATTCATCTCATTCGCCAGTTAAATCTGTGTCTAAACGCAACGGTTTATTGTTTAGTTATTCTTATTATGGTTTTTAGTTTTTTATTTGCACCGAATTTGTGAAGCAATCATTCAAATTTCTTAATTCAACGCGATACGAATTTTTTTGTATGTAGGTATAATAGATACAATGGTAATTCAAATGTCTACTGAAAATATCCGTGAAAGTTTTCGGTACTGAATTATAGTCTATTAAATATAAGTATGGCTAAAAATATAAATCGCCATCAGTTGGGTAGATATAGTCTATAATATAAGAACGATTATCTTATTTATCTAATAAAAATATAAAAATTAAAAAATAGTTTTAAAACAAGTGAAAAAATTAATTATTAATGGACATTTTTATTGGAAAATGGATTGCATCGAATAACTTGTGCTTATAACTTTACGTGCTTTGAACCTTTCTGGTTAAAATATTAAAATGCTATTTTATTTTATTCAAATTTACCCGTAGTACATACGCATATAGTAAGTTATGTATGTATTAATTTTCTATCCTCAACGTTCTGTATAATACAATAGTTTCGTAGATTTTCCGGTTATACAGTCTACCACAGTCTTCGGAAAATATTGAACTTTTTGCATTTTTTTTTTTCATATCGTTTGAACAAATATTTTTCTATCGTGTAATTTTGAACTTTTTTTCTTTAAATCGATTAAGCTTATTTGTAAACTCTATTCAATTTTTGATAGCACGATTTTCCTTTGTACTATTATTACATAACAAACTATATTTCTAATACTCAGTGGATAAAATACAAATCTTTGTCTTTAGATAATTGTCGTTTTAATTTTACTGTTTATTTGATGTAGTTATCCACTTGATTACAAGACATTTTTTTATGGTTGAAATTATAAAATCATTATTTATCTGTAAAATATTATTTTCCAACATACCGTAGATCATTCACGATATATTAATAACTTTATACCATATCGATTTGTTATATGTTTTATATTCTAATCGAAGGAGTATAACTTTTGTTTTTATATTAACTTTTAATTTTTTTTTTAAATTTTTGTAAACATATCATCACACCAGAAGAAACATTGAAATATTAAAACGTGATAATCGTAAACAATAATAATCATTGTATTTTATAGCTCCTTTTTTACTGTCATCGTTTATATATATGGCATTTTCATGGAAGTTTAGTATATTATTATATACAAAATGACAAAAAATTGTAGACGGCGCTTCGTATAGATAATTTTAATACACTTGTGTGTGGAATACATATTATTTTGTATTTAATTTTTTAGAATTAGAACGGATTTACGTTGGTTGTTCTAATCATTATTGATTATTCAGTGACACATTAACGGTATAAAATGTCATAATGCCACTGAAATATCAAGGGTACAACTGAAGGACACCATTTTTACATAGTACTATGCTCTATAAGATAAATTCAACGATCCTGGGTGGGTGATTAAATTATTTTTTTTAATGCCAAATCTTTAAGTTTCGTAAATCCACATTTAAGTTTCCACATAAAAATCCTTAAAATAAACAAAAATATTACATAATTTAAGATAAACTAATTATTTATACACATATGATATGATAAAAATTAATGGTTGAGGCTCTATCTGGACAGAAGTTAAATTTCCGGAGCATTGGATTTTTAGAGATAATCGAACAATTTCTTTGAAGAATCGAAGATAAGAATCATACGTAGTAAAAAAATTAAATAAAAATAATAAAGTTGCTTTAAATACTTGTATGAGAATTACTGTTTTGGTCGCATATAATGTCAGTCTCTTAGAGTAAGAGTTCATTAAGGTTGGTTGGCGTGCAAAAACTAAGCTGTACCAGTAATTCATTCACACATTCTACTCCCATGACTATACCGAAAGAAGATAACGTCATTTCGGTAAAGCCCGAAAGATTGATCGATATTTCTGAAGCCTAGCATATGTTTCGATTTACGCGTTACAATATTATTGAAACCACTTAGGCTTTACAACTAAAAATGATCATCACGTATCAGTTGAATCCTTAATTTATTATATTTTTACGCGTACTCCATACGATTTACTTAATTTTTGTTCTGCACATTTTGGCTGTTCTAAATTTTAACGATTTGCGTTTTCTTTAATCAGTATCGTTAAACCTCATTCATAATCTTTAACAGTGCAGTTGTTGATTTGTAGTGTGAAAACCGTCAAGTTGAATCTAAAAAAAAAAATAATTCCGACTAATTCACCCAAATAAAAAGTCGAGCTTTGAGCAATGATATATAGTAAAATATTTAAAGCTTTGTTTATAGAAATCAGTATCTTATATTTTTTAAATTCTGAGTAAAATGAAAAATATAATGAACGGTCTTATCGCGATGTTTGTTTTTGTATCTCTTTACAGGATTTCGACCAGTAGAATTACAACAATCATTAATATTATAACAATTTTAGATAAGAAATATTGTTTGGTATTATAAAACTAGTAGTTATGAGAATATCCTAGGAGTAAGTTTATTCGTTGTGAATAGTTAAGAACAATTATGTACACGAAAAAATTGGTAATTTACTGGTTTTCGAAAAAATTTAATTTTTATTCCCATCATGAATTAAAAATTAATAAATCTGATGTTTTTTTATTTGTTCGCAAACACTTATAACATTGTTTGCTATTTATGGCTAATTTTTTTAAAAAAAAGAGCTGTCCAAATCAAATGTCCTGTGACAGTGTTATGGAATGAAATCTTACGGCGGATAGTGGTTCGTGCACGCGGCCCAAGAGCGATTAGTTCCGTTGCAAATGTCCAAATTCGAACGTTCTCTCTACGTCATACAACGTGAGACAGAGTCAGCAGTGTGCACTACATGGACGATTGCAGAAAAAAAATGGGGGGAGTGGAGGTTTGGAAAAACGCAAGTAGTCGATGAACATTACTCATCAGACGGTTTACGTACCATTACATATCTTGTTCGCCGGTCTCGCGGGAAACTTCGAAAGAACTATTACAATTTTAGGTGATTTAGGTATTTTTATCCGATATGCATATTTTTCCGATGTCTCGGACGCGGCGTTTTGAACCATTTACCCCCTTTATCTACCCTGCGTTAGCGAGTGGCGTTCGAACATTGCCGTAGACTGGGCACTTCGATGTAAACCCTTTCGTCGTGCGGCCGATGGTACGCGACGATCCTGTTGTGGCGAAACCGACCACGGGTCCGTTATCGAAAACACGCCCGTGAACATGTAACGGACACGGGTGTGCAGCCGATAACGGCACACGCCATTGTTGACGGCCGTCCGCGACGCATCGTGTTGGTCAGCGATTGGCCAGTCGAAGCCGGTGTCGGTTGCCGTTTCGGCGCCGCACGCCAATGTTGCGGTAACCCCGTCGTCCATAACATAATTTAACGTTACGACGTCTCGTTCGTCGCTCCCCCACCCCAATCCGATGCGTTGGCACGGTAGAGGCAATGCGGGGAACCAATGTATAACGGTGTGGACTCTCGCGTCTCCGACGGCTCGAGGAAGAGTCACGTGGGAAGTTAAGTAAAAAAATGTAAATGAGAAATAAGTGCGGCGATATCGTTGATTTGGACGACGTGCAGCAGACAATGCAGTATTCGTGTCGTCGAAATCGGTAGCGACTTGGTCGTAATTACGGAGAAACCCACCA
This sequence comes from Sipha maydis, assembly GCA_034509805.1. NCBI lineage: Eukaryota > Metazoa > Arthropoda > Insecta > Hemiptera > Aphididae > Sipha > Sipha maydis. Next base: position 128,867 of record JASXSY010000305.1, read on the forward strand.
AAAGTAACGTTGTTTTTGAATTTAAAACTAAAATTATTTTTGCGTTTTTCGTCGACGTCTCGGAAAAATTTTAATTTTAGTTTATTGTTAGTAACCTGTTTTACTTTTGTACGTGATGTACTGCGTAAAGCGTCATGCCGTGCAATACCGATCGAGCAAATGTAAATACAAAAATATTCGTCACTCGGAAGAATTGTTTTTGCAACGTAAATGTATAAAATTGCGATAACAACTAACGAGTAGTGAGGGAGCATGAGGTGAGTATGAGCAGAGCCCATCCACTTATATTTATATCGTTATAAAAATGCTTAGGCTACATTCTCCCAACAATAGGGTCTAGTGGCTGCTTTCGTGTATCTGTGCATTATAAGATTATATCAGATTTCAAGATCATTGATTACTATCTGTTGATTTTAACCATCCGTTGTACATAAGGTTGTACTAAAAATCATTTTGAATCGATAAAATTATCATTTCTATTTTCATCGAAATCGAATAACATATATAAGCTTACATTTAAAATTATGCTCATATTTTCATGTACCTATACGAGTTTGTGTGTGCGTTTGTGTATGTGTGTGCATATATTTTATAATGATGTACTCGTATCATGGACTGAAACTGATTATAACACACGTTTCTGCTAAGCTCATATTTAGTTTAATATAGGAAATTACGACATGTTATTAAAACATACTAATGGTCTCTCATTTCATACCACGAAAATAATTGTTCCATTTAACTTTGACGTGATCCATAAGAAAAGGCGGATAAAATCAAATCTGACAAGTTAACCTGAAATGTAAGTTTTATAATCACATTATCTATATTATCTTTCACAGGTTATGCAGTGAGACAAATTTTTTTTTTTTTCAAGAAACAATAATAAAAAAATCTTTCACTACGAATGGATTTACAATATTTCTATAAAACTACAGTTTATATTATAACATTTTTCGTTAACTACTTAATACATGTTATTTATATATTATTGAAGCGTAAAAATTTAAAAATAATTGTACCTATTATTTTGCTTCGTAAAACTGCAATTATATAATTATAAACATACCACAGAATGTAGTGAAAACAACTTATATTTAATCTGTATGTTGATTCTGAATCTCGGAATTTAAATATTTAACTGACAGTTACTATTTGTTAAAAACCTTATTTATTTTCATCACAGCATAAATTACTATTGATATTACTCGTATATACTTGAATCATAACCGTTTGTAGTCATAGCTGGCTTTTTGCGGTTTCGACCAATTATTATACTCATAATGTTAAATGACAAAATAAATTGTGTGTCATTTATGTAAAACGATAAATAATTCTTGAACTATAATATAATAACCCGTAACCCGTATTGTATAATGTGTAGGTACACAAATTCATTATATTCTGATTTATATTGATTTTTCCATATTAAATAAATTACATTAATACCAACTACTTATTAAATTCATCTGATAATATTTTTGGATTAAATTAAATTTATATACTATTATAATTTGCAATTGAATATAATTTTAATAATCATGTGAAATATTTTTGTTTTTTTTACGTTGAAATAATTGTTTCTATTTAACATTAATGTTCGATTATTATAATCAATCATTATGATTACATTAAAATAACCATTTTCAGAGATATTATGGAAAATGTACCTTAACTTGCTGTTCCAGTAATTTAAAGGTGGGTTACTTGGATAGTCACTGCTTCATATTATACGGATTATCTTATAAAATACTAAAAGGTAATTGAAAAACTCACAAGAGTTGATACACAAAAAAGTACATGGTATTATTAAAAGATAGATCAGTTGCAAATGAATTAACATTTATATCAACTCATTTGCCATTTTCAGTTGAAATAATTAAAATGTTCAAAACTCAAAATGTGTTTTTATCTAAAAGTTTTTCTTTAATAAATAAATTCAAACAAAAAATAAACATTATTCTTGGACGTAAATGGGCAACATTAAAAACAAAATTAAATTATATTTTTTCTAAGGACACAAGACTAAAAGTATTACGTAAAATTAATAATGTAAGTAAGATGGTAATCTGAAGTCTATAAATCGATAATATAGTTAAATGTTTAAATTTTAAATATACATTTATTAAAAATTATTAAAAATTATTAAATTATATACCATTTTGTATCAATCTATGGAAGAGAGTACACGAACATTATCATTAAAATATTATTCAAAAATCCTGTGTGAAAAAAAAAGTGTTTTAAAAAAATTAAATTAAAATATTTTAAAAAAAAATAAATAATATCTAAATCGATCGAATGAAACGCAACTAAAATCAGTGATTTTGCGGAATAACATAAAAAGGTATCTATTATTGTAAAATATTTAAACTGTAGGAATCTTTGTCACATTGAATTAATTTAACGTATACAGTTATTTAGGATTACAGCTCTGTTAAATTACTCGTGCAAATACAACCATCTACACGATATAATTATGCTGACCTGTTATTTTTTCGTAACTTAAATCGAGCTTTTTATTAATTTCAAAGTTCATTAGGCAAAGTTCAAAGGCATTCAATAAATTAGTAGACACAGGACTATCTGCGTGTGTACATTAAATAATGCTGATTGTACGCATCACTTAGAGAACCGCCGTGACTCAGTACGCATGGTATTAACATACATAACGTGGTTAATCAAATGACGTGAATCGCTTACGGTGCACGTGTTATGTATTGAAAACATATACCTTGCCACGTATTTGAGTTGATTTTACTCCTATTATATAATTTATTATTCGAGAGCCCGCCATCGGACCCCAAGTTTAAGATGATAGGATACTTTCTAAAATTAAAAATACATTCTAATAATAATAATAATAATAATAATAGCATTATATTATTAACTTATTTACGCCTGTATTGTATGTATTGTATTGTTTTGTATGGCTGCGCTGTATGCGTATCCTTCTTTTCCGTATAAATATTTTCAATTTAAATCTACATGATCGCTCACATACTAGTGAAAATAATATTACGTGTCCGGTTTTTCCTTCTTTATGTTTTCTATTTTAAAACGCCTGACATTTTCAGTAATGTTTATAAACGTTAGAATTTATTATTTTTATTGGAAAAAATGTTAACGTTTCACTGATACGTACTCGTGTTTTATGTTCGCATGGCCATTGCACGCGACAGCCCATGTGCATACAACTATGCTGTACCGGTGTTGTAAATAAATATCGCACGTTTGCCTTTATTCCGATTTACACGTATTTCATGCGAACCGTTTTGTTTTCTTGCGTCGATATTTGAATAAAATATATGACAGTACGAGTTTACGATTTATCGATTGTTTTATGTTCTGGAAGTGGTTTAAGCTAAGTCTAACAAGGGTAACTCATCCCGCCACGGGATTTCTGGATATCAGCCAAAATCGGATCACGAGGGGATACAATCGCACACGGCAGATCCAGCTGAGCTCTTTGATTTTACACGAGATATTCGTTTGCGCTTTTCTTCTCCGCTCGCGCGTTTGCCCGTTAATGAATAATATTTTAACATAATCCAAAATAAACTCAAATCGTACTCCCACAATAGACAACGGTTGTATTTTGTTTGTTATTTTTCAGCATTCAACGGGAACATTCAGCTACCTTTGCAAAATCATCTTGCAATAAGTACCATGAGTTATAGACCGGTGCGGTACAAATTGTTTAACCATACATTTTAACCGAACACACGTTCGACAAGTGTTTTTCAATAACAACAAAAATATCAGTGGAACACAATTTGTATTCGTAGAAGAAACGTTTACATTTAAAAAAAAAAAAAATAATGCGATTATTTCACTTATCATGTTTTTGTTTTACCAAAAATTAAAAGTCCGAAGGAACATTGTTTAAATCAAAGCTCAAAACTCGTTTTTAATTCAGAGGTTATGAGGTAAAATTACGGTAGGAACCAGATTATTAAAGCTGTTAAATAATCAAACACAACTGTTTAATATTATCATTATGGAGAGGAGATAATCTACTAGGTTTCGTACATAAAATGTATTATTCATAGTACGACCAACAGTAAAATTTAACTCGAATCGACAATTACGTGTATAAATATATTAATATGGTCGTACAATATTTTTTCTATGACGTATCTCTGTTCTTATTATTTTCAAAAATATTGACTGACCTCTGTGAAATGAATCATCGTTAATTTTTGATTCCAAAATATGCCGAGACGCACAGATGAATATATTTAATTTTTGAAAATTGTTTTTTATTAATAACGTCTTTCGTGTTGATGAATGAGGTTTAGATAAATATGCATAACTAAATTCTTAAAGATTTTCGATCCAAATTAAGTATTATAATAGTAATTTGATATGTGTACTGCAATATGGACGAGAAAAGCACCGGATCACCTACGGTTATTTTCGAAGACGCAATATCATATGCTAATGCCGTGGTTATTGTCTTCGTCGTCTTATATTACTTACTTTATATTATAATATTTAACGCATTTGGTGACATTGTATTTTTACCATTGACTATTTATATGGAAAGAAGAATCCGATTGAAGTTTAACAATTTTTTTTTTTTTTTTGGCATCGCTTATCAAAAGTCGGCTCGCACACGTGCAATCGCTTGGTAATCTTTTGCGCTGACAACGCAATAATGGACCGTATCGGCTGACGGATTGCTATTTCGACCGAGCTGTTTCCGGCATCGACCTTTATTCCGACCGAACGTGGTGGTGATGGTGGTTTTCTTCACCGCTGAAGTATTTCATTGTTTCGAACGTCGATATACGCACAACAACCCCTTTTCATCGCGTATAATAATGGTATTCGTACACATAATATCTGTTGTTTTATATTCTCGTAAATTTTCATTTAAACCGTTTTCGTTGACCCCGATATTATATTGATTTCGTACCGCCGAATAGCAACTTTCGAAATCTATACGTTGTATGTATATTTTTTTCTCTTCTTTTTTATCCTTTATTCATTTTTATACACTACTATCGTAATATTTTCACCCTTACGGTTGTACAGCTGTGATAATAATATAACGGATTCGAACGGGGTTCGGAATAATACATTATGCAGTATAAATATGGGCACTAAACTCTATACGCAGTATAAAATACGGACGGAATTCGATAAAACGTGGAGCTACGCGATAGTACGGGTTATACCTTATCCGTGTATAATTTGCTCTTCGTCCTTGGTTTTTGTTTATAATTTTAATGTTTTCTGTCGGTTAGTGAAAAATATTGATCCGATAATTTGCAAAAACTCAATATACCGGTACAACATAATGTGGGTAGCGAATAATGAGACATCTGTCTTCGATGATTTAATGATACGAGAATGCTATGTGTAGACCTATGTGTAAATTGTGTACATTACACTATCGAATTTTAGAATCGTAAAGCCGAAAATGACGTAGAAAGTGGTTGTTTTCCTAAAGGTATTCTCGCACTTCTTCTCTGCGTTAAGGTTATAAAAACAACGGAGAGAGTCGGAAAATTATAGATTCAAAATACCATCTGGGTTCAATTTCCAATGTAAAAATATATGTATCACGAAACTTCTGGTGAATATTTTGCAACGAAAAAATTGTTCACGAAATAAGAAAAGCAATGTGATCGAAAAACTTTTGGTATTTTTATCGTTAAGAATTTAGAATACAATTGTAACTAGAATGTTTTAATTGAACAACAATACTATAAAATAAATGTATTTCTTGATATGGATTTAGTTTTTTGAAAATATTAATCAGGTACAAACTAATAATAAATCACCTCGAACGTGTCATTTGGTTAATATTTAATTTTGAGATTTGAAAGTTTAATCATAAATAATGAATAAAAATGTCCCGCGTCATAGTGTTACCCAAGATTAGCGGATTAAGCTTTATTTGTTTTACTTGTTCCACGTATAAAACACGGTTTGTATATATTATTATAATTACATTTAAATGTTGTTTTAAGTTTTGAACAAAGTATAAACGTTCAGTGTATAAATTATTCAATTAGATTAAAATTATGTTTGATATTGTTATAATAAATCGTGTTCGTACTGGTACAGCGAATTTAAAAACACGTAGATGTCATTTAAATGATAATAATAAATAAACGACTGCATAGATTATGAATACGAAGAATTCGATTCAATATAGGATAAATAAATGCCATAGTTAATTCATCGGGTTAAGCGGCATGGTTTTAAGTTAAGATAATTAATCGATAATGTTTGTATAGTAGCGAAAATACTGTATTAAAATGTTGTATTGAACATCTATCTATACATGGTATTCGATGAGTAGTAGCTGAGAGAATTGTTTCGAAATGTGGTTCGACTTTCAATGGCTTTCGAGAATACAATTACCGAAATTAAACAAATTCATTGTGGCATTTCAAACAAATAATCACTTGTAGATTATTTTTCTGATTTCATAACTTCAAATTTATTTTGTATATTTTGTTATCATGAATGGTTTATACGATATTATAATATTACAATTTGCGTTTTTTCATATACTTATAACAGTTTATTTGTACAAATATAATTTAAACAGGTATTTATTGTTTATGTATGATTATGATTTTAAGAATAACGGTAACATTAGAATATCGATATCAAAACAAATCTCAAGCCTTGCATGTGAGTATTATAGTTTAAGTTTAGAAATTGATGTTTCGGTAGAGTTTTATTTGATATTAGTGAAACGTTGTCTGCTACGGAATCAATACGCGGTGTTAGCAATATATTTTCTACTAAAATCTTCATTAGCAAAAACATTTAAACATTTATTTATATTAAGTAGAAATTAGTCATAGAACTATAAATTCAAATTATGATATAAGTTTTATTTAACCTGAAAATTATAATTGAATTATTAAACAATAACGTTTATTGGAATTGAAAGTAAGAACTTTTGACTTTTTCCAGTTTTAACATATGAAATAACACAATATTAATAAAATTACAAGAAATATTCAACTCAAAAGAAAATTACTAAGTAAAACTTCTGTATCTTTTTGATGAACAGTATATCATACTTGTAATTTTTTCTGTTCTCGAAATAAAATGTTTTTCGCGATACTGATGCTAAATTAGTTTTTAGTGTTTGAGCTAGTCCAATTATTCTTATTTTCACTTAAAAATAATTTATTGATACTATTCATAGTATATAACTGCAGTTTAACATATTATTACATTTCTGTTTGTAGTTTTATTTTATTCAAGTCTAAGATTTGTTAGATAATATATTTTTAATACAACATATAATATTACATATTATGTAATAGCGCATACTAATAATAAAAATAATAAATAAGCACAAAGTGTTTTCTAAACTATGTGTATCTATTTTTTATACTTTAACAATACATTTTTTCCATTTTTGACTCCTTGGAAACGTCACTAAAATGTATTTCCTATTTTAAAGATATTTGGTACCTTCCAAAACGTCTATAATAACGTCATAATAATTAATTTGGCCAGGAAAACACTTAATATATTTCTAAAAAAAATGGTGTGAAATGTTAACATAAATAATTTTTTTTTACTTTGAAAAAAAATGTTAAGCATAGTATTGAAATAAATATATTTAATAACAACATCGTTAAAAAAAAGTAGTAGAAATATATTCGTAAGTTCGTATTGAAAATTGTAGTTTAGATGAAGCACAAAGTGAACTACATCATTATGACATAAAATGTGTATACCCAGGTTATTTTTTTTCATTGGCAATGGGTATTAAAAAGCCTATTTTGTATAAATGTTTAATGGTACCTTCGATATTTCCTTTTTTCTTCCACTCTTTAGCCTTGGAAATATTTCTGTTAAAAAAAAATATACCGTCTATATGATACTTATGTGCATGATTATTCAGTTAGTTCGGACCCACCTCACTTGTTTATTAATTATAGACAGTAATAAAGTGGAATGAAGTTCCAAAAGTCTTACAGAATGAACAACAATCAGAAATCAATGAGTTGAAATATTTAACTGTATCATAGTTATTTTCTAGTACACTACCTACGTAATATGAACGTGTCACAAAACGTTTTATTTAGTTTAAATAAAACAATGTGAATTATTTTGAAAATTACAGAAATCAAAAATTTAATTAGTATCGTTTTCAGAAGATATTCAGTGCATGAACGGATGCGCAAAGTTCAAGTTGTACCTATATAACTATTTTGTTCATACAGCAGCAGTGTTTACGAATTTAAAAAGCTATTCAACAGGATGTTCATTGCTTCTCTACTTCAAAGTCTTACTCTTAATAGAATACACATATGCACGCTTCATATTTCTAGAAATAAGTACATTTTTTTTCCATACTCACTGGTATATGTCCATAAAGCATATTAATTTTGTAGCAAACGAATAAATAGTTTAACTCATCGAAAGGTTTCAGTCAAGTAGTTTTTTTCTCCAAGACGGTCTTACATCTGTTTAATTTTAGTACAACATGCATACTCACCTAAAACAAAAGAAAAAATTGCAATTAGTTAAATTAAATCCACATATTTTCATATTTTTTTAATGTTTAAAGTGATTTTTATATATATTATTTTACTATAGATCATGTCTGTTAGGAAAACTCGAAAGTAAATATTTTGAATGGTAACTATCGAATTTCCATTTTTATTTTGATACTGCTAATTAAATTATAGCAACGAGTTCGGTGATTGCTCAAATTATTAATAAAAATATATTATATACGTGATGTCTATTTTAGTGACCATTAAAAACTTAATTAATTTTCACTATGTTTTATAAATAAAGATTTATTTTATGATAAAATTGTAGTCATTGTTACACAATTTATCACCTACAAAGAGGATAATCTCTTAGGTTGGGTTTAACTTCATAGGCAGATGCTGTACAAGAATATGTGAATAGTATTTCTGTATTAGTCCTTTAGATTTCAAATAAATGTACAATTGCTTTAGAAAATACGATAGTATAAGAGATTGTGTGGAACCGTTTGTATTTTTTAAGATGGTTGATACATTGCTATAACCTAATTTTTAAATAAAGTGGTTTATACTTTTTATGTTCAAATATTTTGTTACTTTCAATTTTATTTTTTTTTGGCTTTATGAGAAATATAAAAATCTTGTATCAAATTAACCTAAGTGTTAGTATAACAAATTGAAAGTTATATGATTTTTTAACTACAAAAATGTATTATATTTTAGTGATTTTATAATTTTGTCAAAATGTATTATTCCAACTCTCGTAATTTTTTTTTAAATATTTATAGCTCAATCGTTTTCTTTTATCACTATTGTTACTGACATCTATTCGTACATATGTATGAGAAACTTTTGTATTATATTTTCAACAATTTTTGTTCCATCAAAAATTATTTTATCGACATTTCCGATGAAGGTTATATAACATAAACTTTTTAATCATCTAAAAATTACTTAAAAAAATCTTTTCAATATTCTATCATGTATAACAAACGTTGAACTGAGTATTCAGTAAAAACTTCATGTCCTTTCGATCATTATTACTTCAGTTACGATGAAAATAAATATTGTATACTGATCATTTGTCGTTAGTTTTTCGTAGCTTTTAAAAAAAAACAATGGGAATGGGAATGGGAAATTGGTAAAATGACTGCCTTCAAAGTACCAATGTGTATCAGCGTGCACGTACCGTATAACATTTTCTTATCATGGTCCAATACATATTACCATAACTACCAGTAAATAGCGATCGCACGAGTCCAACCACGAAAAAAGCACGACAAGCGTTTCAAGGAGGTTAAAACATTCTAGACGACCACGTACCGTACAATAGCCATACAGCGGTAATAAGTACATTTTAGATTAGATAAAATCATCCTCGATCGAACGAGACTACTTTTCAAGTAAATAACATTGAAACAGAGGATGTTATAACAAGAACAGTGCCGACGGAAAACGCAACCACCAGTTGGACCAGATCGTCGTGTTTACCAGCAGGTATAGCACTGGATATTCGTACCAGCGTTTGCCGAACAGAACACGCTGTTCACTTTCGATCGACTTTCATTGAACATATCTCGAGCGACTGAAAACTGGAGATAAGAAGAAAATAAGAAACAATATGACGGCCGATCTACAAAGCCGGACGAGCTCCCACCGACGACCGTTGAACGCGGCGAAAATACCCAGGAATACGGGGTGACAGTGCCGACGATCATCAGTTCAAACAATAAAGGCTCATCGCAACAATACGCTATTGGCAAACTTATTGGGTCAAACCTTCGAAAGATCGGTCAAAGGTCTATCACGCAATACTTCCCAGTATAACATTAGCAAACAACCGACTCCCACGGTCTTGTCCGTAGGCCGTCGATGCGTACGTGTCAAACTCTTAGTCATAGGTACGCACCAAACCCCGGGACACTTCAAGGAGCTACCTGTGGCGAACTATTAAATACTATATGCTATTATTTCATTTTACGAATTGACTCGCGAGTTTTCAGCACCAACCACTCAAATCCTGAGTTTGTGACGATTGATTTCAACATTATTGTACTCGTATAGTAGTCATATGTGGTTATCGGCTGATCTACTACGGAACAAGTTTGTACTGTTTTGTCCATCTTACAGGACTGTCTCGTTTCAATTGTCGGCTCTCGAACCTTTCTATTCACGAAAGCCCTCGCCTAAACAAGAAGAAAGGTAATCAATCCAAACTCACTAACTGTTTCTATCGTTTTACTATTCATAAATAATATCTACCTCCCCCTCATTCCCTATGATTTTTTTCTATTTCTCTCTTTCTCTTTCGATCATTTTCGGATTGTTACGGCGTATAAGTTAATCGATATTTTATGGTCCACGATTATATTTTTGTCGCACCGTTTCATGCCCGATACCACCCGCTTATTGAGTTGCATGGTTCAGACGTAATCTTACCCTGTCCTATAAAATAGCTACAATTTGTCATCAGTAAAGAAATATATTTGACACCATAATAGATAAGTCTTTTTATTACTCGAAGTAAGATGTCAACTAATAACGATACACAGCTCCGAGTTGCACTTATATTTCTATCGAAAATCTATTATTATCTTGATAATCGCAAAAGCCTTTCTGGTCGTAATAGTGTCACTGACACAAAAAGAAAGTAATATGGTAAAACCAATAAATGTTTCGTTCAACTCTAAATATTGAACCATATATTAATTGTATTTGAAGGTTTTACATTCTTTAAATTAAATCTTATAATTGTAGACATGAGTTTTCATATTATGGAAACAGAAAAATTATTAAAATGGAGACATTTTTAAAATATAATATTCATCTGGTAATAAAATATTTAATTACTAAAAGGTATTGAACTTTAAGAGAAACAAAGAAAAACATTTTAATATAAATAAATCATAAATTATACTATGATTTGGTCAGACACAAGAAAAATATTGAAAGTAAAATTTTAAAAATTTCCTGTTTTTTTTTTTTTGGTATCAAGTAACATATGATTATTTTTATTTGTTGCAATGAAGATATGAAGATATTCTAACAAAAAATTATATAAATTATAACAAATACAAACTTAAATCATAATAAAAGTTATATATTTAGTGTAATATGTATTTTTTTTTCCACAATTTTATAAATAAAAATTATAACCTAATTTAAAAACTTCTCTGCCCTAAAGTGATAAAACATTTCAATAATTTTTTACTTCAAAAGTTTTTAATTAATAATTTTTTAACATTTAAGTATAGTTCAAATTATTAATTTTAATCTTAAATTTTGTGAACAATTGAAAGCTTTTATTTGGTCGTGAAGCGACACATTATGTTTTATGAAATGCCTAAAATCATGGTTTAATATTTTTTTATTTATTTATTTATTTATTTTGATTTAATTTTTTTTTTTTTTGCAAACTTAGTACGTGGTTTACACATGTTATAATCATTTGTAATCCGTTTTAAGCACATCGAAAATGCGCTGCTATTGAGTCAGCGATTTTTGTCCGTATACGGATTTTGATGCTTGTATGGCGTGAAAACATTGTGGAGTAAAAGTTTGTTGAACACCGATATGCGCATAAATGAATTAATATATATATTTAAAAATATACATTGTGCTGGGAAAACAATACGTTGGAGTGGATTGCACAACAGAAGCTACCGAGGATCCCACCTCGATCATCAGATTTACATCAGAAACTGAACGTAGACTTTACCGGTGTACGAATCCTAATCGATTAACGACTTGTAGACACACACATACCGTACGCGTAATGTAACGTATACATGTGTTGCACATGACGTGGAAAATATATAAGGAGGACATACGAGTAATTTTATATTGAAATAAAGTTCTACTTTTCTTATTTATTATTTTATATATACATGCTATAAAATTCACATAATATTCAAATATAAAATAATTATAATCTTAACAGTATATACGTAAAAATATTTTTAGCAACGAATACCAATCGTGAGTTTATAAAATTAAAAATTAACATCTCGCATGGTATTACACATTAATTTTCACTTTATTTTAAATTTTTGAACTTTTGCTTCAAAATATTCAACTTAATAATTACAGATAATTGATAATGATATCTAAGTGAACATTAGTAAAACGAATGTAATAATAATTGTTATTGAATATTTGCGCTTTATTATGGAATCCGTCTCGTGAAATGGTAACGTTACAGAATATCTTTATTTTTGATGCGTTAATGTTCGTTAAACTGCCACCAATCATTATAATCAAATTAGCTACAATATTTTGATAACCGTTACATCTGATTGTAAGTCACAAAAATTCTCATAGTGAGACATTCAAATAGAACAGGATTATGAAAAATTGTATAGCATTTCGATGTATTTTAAAGTCGAATAACACGAAACGTGTAGAGTGCTTTTCAATAGATTACCCCTACACGCAAGCTGTTGCCATGACCTAAAACTATTGTTATAGTCCTAAAACGTATGGCCATTTTTTTTCTCTGCGATGTATTGCTCAAAAATATTATGAAAATGAATCAATATTTAATTTATGAAAAAAAAAAATTGCAATGTTCAATCGATAAATACCTTACACGATATCGGTCATATTCCACCTCTGTTAAGCAAAAGCATTATGATCGTATAAAGTTAACTTCAATATTTCGATATGAATACCATCGGAGTTAAACATTACGGGATACGTGGACACTTGAATTTGATTCAAAATAAATGGAAGAGTTCCTACATTTTTAATATTTTTCATTAATAATACGAGTAGCTTATCCATACAGATAGGGTTGGCGATAAAGGTGAGATAAACCCAATCGCATTATGTCACAGTACAATTCCTTTGTTGTATATTTCTTTTTGTTTTTAAGTCAAGTGTCTTATTATATTTATATTTAAATTCTATATGTTCATTGAAGTATATTTGTAAATGTATACTTTAAACGAGCGATTCCCAATTTTTTCGGTCATGGAGTCTTTTCTTAATCAGTATCTTCTTCTGGAGCCCCGAAAAATGTTTAGTATTAGGTTTAATTTTCCAGCTTCCTATGAAGCTTGTTATACATGGCATGTATTTATATAGGAGGAAACTCAAAACGAAATAATGTAAATTTCATATTATACAGGTATTTATATATAATATTCCTGACTGGAAAGTAACTAGAACGGGAATATGTACTATCTAAAATTAAAAAACCATACTTTCTTATACAGATTTTTGTATTTTTTCTGTATGTATCAATGAATAATGTTTGCATTTAAGTAGTTTTGTAAAAATATAGACGATTGATATTTGAAATAACAATCAATAATTGTTACGTTTTTACATTTTTTATTGAAAATCAAACGTAGGCCTTGATAAATAGTTGCGTATTCCCAAGGGACATTGTTTGGTGATCACTTCTTTAAATATCTATGCACATAAGTTAGTTTATATATAAATACTACCAGTATTCGTTGTAGCATTATTTTATTCACATAAAAACAAAAAAATGGAAAATATTTTATACTGTATACTGCAATAATGACAAATAAACTTTAAATAATATTTTTTGAATTTATTATTAATGCCATTACGTTGCACCATATATTATTACTAATTATTTTTTATTTAATAATAAGTGTTACAACATAATAGTTAATTAAGTTTTGTATACAAATCTTAAAATAATAGCTATTTCATAATGACTATGTGTAACATCAATAAAAATATTGTTGGACCCAAATAATTACATTTTTATCTAGATAATAACAAAGAAAATATACCTAATATCTATTTAGATAAAATAAAAAAAATTATCAGGCCAATCACGAATAAAAAATTTTATATTTATTATAGACGATTGAAATGTGTCAAGATTTTAAAGTGCTTAATTTGTTTAGAATAAAAAAATGTCGTTACAAATTTTATAATATACAAGTATATACTATAGGTTTATCCACTTGTTCGTCGTTTACCACGTCACGAGTGAAGTTTATTTTTCTATGTAGATAAAATAATAGATTATTTATTTTTATCAAAATAAGTATTTAGATAAACCTTTGAGATTAGTCTGAACACTGAATAGAAATCGGTTGTCTTGAGAAATTATTATAAGATATTATTTGAATATTATTTTGAAATAAATAAATAGAAGGATGCCATATCTTTATTACACATTGACACTAGTTTCACTACTTTGTATATTCTTATTTATAACGGTAACTGCATAAATATTATTCTTTCATCGATTATCTGCTCCGTAGAATTAAATTTCGTAATCAACACGGACCATTTTAATATATTATGAATATTTTACATTTATTCTACTTATGATTGGATATAAAACACAAAATCGTGTTTTCTAGAAAGTGAAAGCTCTATTCTCTGAAAGTGTTCCTTTTTTATATTAATAAAGTTATATATTAATAAGTATAAAATATTATATCATCTGTGGTGTTACTCAACTAAAGCTACTTAATTTAATTTTTCATTTAATACCGCGTATAAATATCACGCCCGATATTGTTACCTACTGGTCGTGCACTGTGTATTATGTCAAGTAAAAAGTTACGAGTGCAATTTTGCTGAACATGCGTATATTTGTATCACTGACTACTATCAAATGAACCCTTGCCTGAGTGTAAGCTGCCTGACCTCTCACTGTTGCCGAAAAAAAAACTGCTACAGCAATTGTTCCAATGACCCGAAAAAGAATTTATTTTAAATAAAATTATATTTCTTATGCTCTCTATTCATCTAACTAATACCCAGTAAATAAATTGTGAACACATTTTTCGTCTTTGTATCATTTGTTGATGCATTTGATAGTCAATCGTTTTACATGAAATGGCTTTTATTTCACACATTTTCAAGGGTCTAATTATCAATGCCATGAAGATAGAACAAACGCAGTTGAGGGTATCCGAGATAAGTGACGGTCAAAGGAATGAAGGAAATCGCGGTTTTTCCATTCTTATTTCACCAGGTCTTCAACAAATCGTGCAACGGACGTCAACGAAATAAAACTGTCTACATATGACAATTGTCAACAGTTCACAATAGTTTAACTTTTCCGTGAGTCTAATATATTTTAACTTACTATTGTATTGGCTTCTTATATTTTATAGTTTTTTATATTTTTATTTATATTTATGAATTAAATTAGAACTTTATTCAGTAAACGATATTTTGATCAATGTCATTATTTTTAAAAAAAAGTGCTTTCAATTTAAATGTACTACGTAGATCCAAATTTTGTAACAAAAAAAAAAAAAAAAACCTAAAATTTTGTTTAATATTTATTATTAGAATATGACAATGTTTAGATAAATACCACGAGATAAAAGTAACAATATTTTTTGAGATATCTATAAAGTATCTATTAATTGGTGTATTAAAATAATTGTTTTACAGTCATTGGTGGCTCTTCAACTCATTATGACTCAATTGTAATAGATAAAGTATTCTGGTAAATTGAAACAGATAAGTTTAATAGGATTTATTAATATGTGTTGTACCCAATTTAAAAAAAAAAAATAAAAATGAAAAATGCAAGCACTGAAAAAGAAATTGCTACTATTGGTAAAAAGTCTAGAAAAGGTATTATCGACGTAGAAGATATGAATAATAGTACGTTCACTGTCAGTATTGGTGGAGTCTTCGAATCTCTCATGGGAACACCAATCATCAATCCCATACAATCTGCAATTTCAGGAATGCATGGTATCTTTTAAAGGCCCGTTGCCATCATAGGGTAAGTTATAAATATAAGTTTCTTCTTTTAATATTATTTTCCTTCAATTACTCTGAGTATTAAATTATTATTTTATTTAGGTTTTTATGAGACCTAAGATCTTAATATTACTAAATTATGATCACAAACTCGTAGATGATTGTGAATCTGTATTATTTTTATGCAAGTTTAAAGCTGCTATTAAAAATACCAGAATTATTGTTAATGGATTGTGTACCATGAAATTATTTAAAGCTAGCAGTACCTAGACATAACATAACGAGTACTTATATAATTAAAACAATTCAATTATATTATACCGTAATTTTTCTATAATATTTGCATATTCTGATTTCACTTAATTTTCTATATTCTCCAAGTTGTATTATTTTTGATATATATTAAATATGTACATATTTATATATATTTGCGTGTTTGCGGGTGTGTATAATATATTTGATACTTTTATTATTTTTCTATTATCTAATAATAGTTTTTATCAAATATAATTTGATTTATGTTCACCTAAACTATAAAATGTGTTATGATTATTAGTTGTTTGGATAAAATTATTTAATTAATACAGAAAATTAATACCTATATAATATAATCGCAATTTATACTGAATTAATTAATTCTTAATTAACCTAATTTTAATTATCAAAAGATAAACAATTAAAGTTATGTATATGAAAAACTTTCAAAAATGGCAATTTTTGTTTAATAAGACAGAAAATGTTTATGGACCATCCGATCGATCTTTGTTAATCAGGTAAGTTGTATTGCTACCTATTCATGATTATTTTTGTTCTCAGTTCCTTCTTAGTTGTATGTTATTTGTTGTAGTTTAATATAAAACATACACAACACAATAAGTGTAAATATATATATATATATATATATATATATATATATATATATTTATATATATATATATGTAACCAATGAGAAACGTAAAACATTGAATTCAAATAGACAAATCATTAACAGATTATGATACGAAACTTATAAGGGTGTAATAGCCATTAACGTTATAATAATAATTTAAACTTTATGGAATTTTTTTCCTGGATTATGAATTTAATTTGAGTTTAATAACTATTATTATTTATTGTTATTGCCTAGAATACAATTAAAGTTTTTGAACAATTTTCACATTTTATGTTTTCATGAAGTAATATTTTAAATTTTCTAACGCCTATTCCTATATAAAACATAAATATATAGTAAAATGCAATTGAGAAATAAATAAGTACTTAAAATATAATATACTTATAGCTGTAATTTTTATAAATTGTTGAAAAATGCTGGAGCCGTAAACGAGATGGTACGGTTTTTTCGAATAAAAATCAGTTAACATAATTAAAAATTTCATCTGATGATTGAAGCATAAATAGGATATGATACATAAATAAAACTGATCAACTGATACAAATCAGTATACTAGCACATACTAATTGTTAGTTTTATTATTGGAAAATGTAAATATGCCACTTCGATTATTTGTTTGATGTAACACAAATAGTTAGACTCCGTTTTGAAGTCAGATATTATATGAAATTGTAATAAACATCCTAAAGTCATTAATAGAGTTCATAAATAGCTTAACACTTTTTGAAACTTGATTTAAATTTTTTTAGTATTTTAACACAACCCCGAAGTTAAAAATAAAATTACAACAATATAACATGGACACATTAAAGATAATCGTACTGATGATTGGATACATTTGAATACTTTCACAAATGGATTCCGTGAAAAAACTTCCAACAAAAGCCAATTTGAATTAATGAAAGCATCTTTATAACCCATTCCGAGCGAAAAGTTTCTATTAAAGCTGATACCGCTATAATAATGCCGCAGATTTTGGACAAAGAGTCGCTTACGGGGAGGAGGAGAAAGTTAAGGATATCCGGTTTTCAAACTGAAACAACAACTCATTGTTTTAATACCATGAAGCATTTTCACTTATATCTTTTGGGTACCTGTTATATTTGGATCATGAGGTAATTGGTAAAAGTTATAAATCATGTTTTTCAGTATCATCAATAGATTTATGAAAAATATAATAACAAAATATAGTTTGATTGTATTAAATCTTAACACATTTTTGGATGTTAAAACTATACGAGATAATATTATTGATTGTTATAGCTGATTTTTTCTAATTTAATTCGGTTGACGGTCAAGAAAGAATAAAACTAAATCTTATTTTTTTTTTCTTTAAATTTAATTATAATTATTCACTCAATTAATATTAATTAAATAAAGTATAAAATTTTCGTTACACAATAGAATTAAAAATTATGTTTTTTGAAAAAAAAAAAACCACCCAAATAGGACATATTTAAGGTTTTAATAATGTGCATATTTTAAGTAAAAAATGTGAATTATAGAAGTTTAAAGCAAAATAAGAAATTTAAAAGTGCACTTTGTGAAAGTGTAGATTATTCATTCAGGAGAACTTGATATAGGAGGAAATATTTTAGGAAAAAATATATTAAACATTAACTGTTGACATATCATTAAAAAGTTTAGTTCTAGTTACTGGATATGAAATAAAATAGTATACTGCCACAAAAGAAAATTTAAACCGTTTTTGTTTTCTTACAAAATTATCAAAAAGAAAAATTCGAAAATCCAAAGAAAAAGTAAGTGAAAACAATCACTTGTCATTCTAATTTTAACTAGTAAACTAGTAACTTATAAACTAGTAATGTGTAAATTTGTATTTCAGAGTATTCCCATCGTTATATGTTTCCAAAACTATATGTTGATTTTGTAAGATATTTTAATCGTTTTAAAGTCCACCCAAGTACTCATTTCAAAAATATAAAAATTACAAATTAAAATTTCTATATCTTTTCTAATTACGATCAATTTTATTTTGTGAAATTATTTAAAAAATAACCAGATGGGCCTCGCTCTGCTGTACAGTTGGGGATGAAGTGCACCTCGTTTATAGAATAGGTCATTATTACAATGGATTTGTTAAATTTGAATGCAATGATAGATATCATTGTATACGAATAACGATTCTGAACGGAGTTAATATGTTTATCTAGGATATAATACATTGTTATTTATAAATATTGTAAAAAGTATATTTTATTTTGAAACGATAAATATATTTTTCAATTAGGATGGGTTGGCAGTTGCATACAGCAACAATTTGTGTGAAACCATTTCCAAAATTTTTTAGTTACGATAAGTTAAACTTTTATACACCTTGTATTAAATTTTCAAGAATTTTCGGTTTGCCAATTAAATTTGATATATGTTTAAAAAAAAATTTTTAGAAAAATCAAAAATTTAAATTGTCTATAAATAAGTCAAAATACTTTGAAAACTT
The DNA here is from genome assembly GCA_034509805.1 of Sipha maydis. Taxonomy (NCBI): domain Eukaryota; kingdom Metazoa; phylum Arthropoda; class Insecta; order Hemiptera; family Aphididae; genus Sipha; species Sipha maydis. The sequence goes on from JASXSY010000305.1 coordinate 148,419, forward strand.
AACCGTATATAGAAAACGTCAATATAAAGATTTGGTGAAAATTTCAAGTTGTTACGGTTTTTTGTTTTTGAGCATTTTAAAAAATGTAATTTGTAAAAACGTGATTTTGCGTAAAATTTCCCGTTTTTTCGTAATTTTTTTACCGTTTTTTTTCGATTTTTTTAAAAAGTATTGAAAAGTTGGATTTTAGACTAGCCAAAGTACCATCTAAAGTCACTTTCCTTTCAGAAAAGTTGCTGCTTAAGCAAATCGAAGCATTTTTACTGCCAAAAAAGGTGTCGTCAGACACAAAAAAAAAAAAAAATGAAGTAAAATAAAAAAAAAAAAAAAAACATACATCATTGTAAAACCAATAGATTCTTAGATTCTATCACTCCGTTCAGAATATAAAACAAATTTATTTTATTCGTTAAAAAACGTAAATATACAAATTTAAGTCAGTACTACTCTAATATTTTGTATTTTAAATTTTGTATATTGAATATATAATAATACTATAAATATGTAATTTTATGAATTTATTGTTAATTTGACATCAAGTATATCAAAGATTTTATACATTAATAAAAAATGTAATGTTAAAAAATCTTCGACTTCCGATCTATCATGTTATCGAAAGTCAAAGAATGTTTTATAAGATATGATAATATTGTAATTTGTGACTTTATATATATATATATTAGAATCATAGTGTATGCATATATCTTAAACATTTTATGGGAAATTAAGAACCAAATGAAGTACATTAAAAATAATCTTAGACATTATAGTATATACTTAGAAAAATATTTTGACTGAAAAGTACAAGAAATTTAAAATTATATTATTCTTTAAATATCAATATCCATACGATTAATATATTTATTTTATTATTATAAACATTTTTTGTTGTTAATATTATTAAAGTTAAGCTATAATGCACACAAAATTCTGTACGTTGAAAATTAATTTTAGCGATAGGTCCTATTAATACTACGGGCTTAACTAACTATGGAAACCTATTCTATTAGCGGATACTTATGAATAAAAAATAAGAAAAAGGATATACCTAGTCACTAATTTTCGATAGGAATAACTCTAAATATGGGACTTTAAATAACGGAAATTTGTATGATATTTTAATTTTTTGAATCTGCTAATTTTATCTAAAATTAGGAAAATTTGTAAAATACCTAAATAATAATTTATATTATTAAACTATATTTTATTACATACATTCTATACTATTATAATAGAGTATATTTTAATTATCTGTTCCATCATTGAAATATTATTGCGCCGAAAGAATGTGTGACTTAAGCCTGATTCACACTTGTCAGACACGTACCGACAGACACCGTACCGTACCGTTCCGCAAAATAATTTTATGTGTGTTTAAATATAAGTAATTTACATTTGAACGTTCCGTTCCGTTCATACACGTACCGATCCGACAGCGTCCGTCCGACATTCCGCGCGAGAATGTTTTGTCGGAACGGCACGTGTCTGAACACGTCTGACTGATAAGTGTGAATGAACAACAGACAAATTGTATTCATCTGCCGTCATTCGCTGGGAAATTATTCGCAGTTACATACTTTTGAAGTTCGTACATATTATTATACAAACTTCTCATTTTTTTTACTTTTTTATATTTTCCACACGTGATGAATTTGGAGTTACTGATTGAATTCGTTAGAGACCAAGAATGTCTCTATGCTTTGTCACACAAAAAATATAGTGACCATGTGTACAAAGAATCCTGCTGGAAAAACATTTTAATTCCATAAGCATACCTGGTAATATCAACTAAAATATAATATAGGTAATACATTAATTTCGCACATTATCGTGATTTTTACGTATTTTGTCAAAATTCAAACTTGAAATGCACTTTACTATGTTGTAGCGAAAATGTAGGTATGGCAACATATGGGTCGGTATAGTTTATTTTAACGGTACGGTACGGTGTCTGTCGGTACGTGTCTGAATAGTATGAATTGACCATGTCTGTATCGGAACGGTACGGTACAGTGTCTGTCGGTACGTGTCTGACTAATGTGAATCATGCTTAATGCGTTGCCTTTGTGGTATTTAGTTGTATTTGTGATTCCAATACGAAAATATGTCTTAATATATGATGTGACTATGACTCAAACTAGTAGACAAGCTAAAGAATTTGATTTTTATCGTTTACTTCATTTTGAAGAAGTATTTAATTAATGTCAAAATAAAATTATTTAATATTATAATTTAATTTAATTTATAATTCAAATTTTATAAAAATAAAATTTCTCGCTCAAAATAGTAGACACTTCTAAATACTGGAAAAAATTCAGTGACTGACAGTATCTAGTATTCAAAGGTTTATCTGCATTTAAATCAGAAATACCTATTTAAATTGTTGTTTAAATAATTAAGATTGTCTGCTTCTTGAATTCACTATTTTTTAAATAAAATCTTTTTTATTTTTTCGAAATATTTAATTAATACTAGTTTATAAATGCAATCAAATAGTCATGATAATTTGATTTAGATAACATTTACTTTTATTTGTCATTTTAATCGCAAAATAAAAATGTAAACCAGAAAAATCTGTTAATTGAACAATAACTTTCAGATTCTATGTTTTACAGATCACTCTTCTTATCTATTTTAATTAATGCAATGTTTTAATTAAATTTATTTAACTGTACTATATAATTTGAAAATATTTAACAATGAAAATTATATTTAACTGGATTTTCATTATCATAATTTTATGACGTGATTTCTACACTGTTATATAATTTTAATTTGTAATTAGTTTTTCGCCTACTCCAAATACTGTATTATTTATCAAATCTTATTGAAAATGTAAATTAAGTTTTAATGAAACCAATCAAATAAACTTATTATAATCATAATAACAATATAATAATATAAATTTATCCATATTAGATTATTAACACACCACTATTTTGAATCATTAAAATCACAAAAACCTATCACTGATATTACGTAAGCACCCTAATATAATAGTTATTTAAGTAATTGACCATATTTTATTATATAAATTAACCTATAATTTGATCATACTGATATTGCATAATAAGTTGAATTTATGAACCATAATAATAAAATAAACGTTTACATGAAACAGCAATTCTAACAATGATCGACATTTTAAGGGGTGATTTGCATGTTATTTTATTTTTAATGATCCATTAACATTTTTATTTTGTAACTATTCGTATGCGGACCTTGTTAATGTATATATAATATTATCATCAACATTACGATAATTGCTACAGAAATAAAAAATTATAAATAAAATTATTTACATTATTTTTATGTATGTTAACTACCCAAACAATTGTTTTAATTAGTGATTTTATTACTTTATTTGATTTTTTTTTGTGAAGATTGGTTTAAAAATAGTTAATTTTATTAACTGGAGAAAATGATTATAGTTAAACCTTTAATTGGTATTAAAGAATTAAAAGTTATAATTTATTTTTTTTATACCCATCATTACAGTTTTTTACTACTTTCTTACTAAAACAAAATCTACTATTTACATATTATTAATAATATTTTTTTATTCTACAATATACATTTTATCATTTATATTTTTTTACGGTTTTTTTTTTTTCAAAAAGTGGAAGATGTTGTTATGATCCTTAGATTTTTACCACTAATTTTAAAATTAAACTTACAAATTTATCTTAGTTTGTACACCAAACATTCTAAGCAACGAGTTCAAGTGATAATTTATTTTTTTACTCTTAACTTTTTTATATTAAGATAAATATGTGTCAAATATATCATACAATTTTCAAATGCATGATTATTTATTTTATAATTGTGTTGTTCAAAAATAAATAACATATTATAATTTATATTAGAAAGAATGAACATAGTTTAATTGTATATCTTTTTAGATTCAAATTTCAACAATAAATATTTTTATTTTTTTTCGATAAATGTTCAATTTTTTTTTATTGGATTCTTACACAATTCTAGGCGGGAGAGGTGATTCTAAAGTTTTATATTGTTTTTCTCCAAATCGGATATTGGACACATATGGTACTTTAAACAAGTCATATTTAGATTTTCTCTGTAACATTCGAACGAATTGTGAAAACTATTGAAAGCAGTATAAAAAAAAAAAAAAAGTGATAAATATGTATATACTCGTGTTGGTATATATACATGTAAATGTGTTTCTATAAAGATGAAATTAAAGTAAACAGATTAAGATTGGCTAATATTAAGATTTAATAAGTTTCAATAGTTTTTCTATTATTTTTTAGATATTTTCATCTATTACTAATCAAATTAAAAACCTATAATATTTCATTTAATCCTAACAAAAATAAAAATAATTTATTTTTGAACTAGCAGCGTTCTAATTTGTTGTTTTTCTTAAGTTATAAGTCACTTAAGTACGAAATTAACATTTTTATAATTTATAAGTCTGAGGAGTTTAATAATTTATTCGGTACGGAACACTCTTACAATTAAAAAATTAAAAACCAATAAAAACTTCAAATAAATCATATTAACATTTTGTTTTTTAGCATAATAAACTACCTCTATTTTCCAAATTTTATAATACAAATTAATAACTTAGAGTAGGTGCATTCGTTTGAAACTCAAACAAAACAATTTTTGAGTTATAGGATTATTTCAGTTTTCCACAACTAAATTTGAATGTTGTACCATTATAAATTGTAATCAAATATTTGAATTATATAAGCAAAAGTGTTTTGTTATTACTTTAAATGTACCAATTTAAAAGTAAATGCATATACGAGTATTTATGATTAAGAATATCACTTTTACTATATTAAAATTTAATTGACATATCAATCATTACATAAATAAAAAATAATATTATGTGTATATCTTGTTTGTCTTGTAAAATATATTTAATGTAAAATTTATTTTAGTTTTACTATAAATGTGCGAATTAAATTTAAAAAAATAATGAAAATCAAATCAAAAAGAAAACTTCTTTTGTTGTATTTTTACAACAATTTTCTTTAATATTTCTACATTATTGAGCAATTATAATAGTTTTTCTGTGTTAAAATTAAATTTCTTCATAATAAATAACAATATTGATATTCACTCTGTTAATAATAATTGTTTGTAATTTCCAACAATAACTTACGGAATTTTTTGACTTAGTTCGATCTGAGAGTTGGACTAACGATAATAATAATCGAGGTCGTCAACCTATGACAGAAATTCGAAAACCGTAGTCTATAGGATTTTATTTGTATGAAACAATTGTAGGCACATAAATAATTAAATAAGCAAATATAAATGTATGGTTAGATTATGTTAATTTGTTGTGGAAAAATCTCGGTAGTACGTTAAATTATATCTGAGAAAAAAAGAAACAATATATAGATTTTTATATAATAAGATAAAACTTCCAGAAAAACAAGTCAATTAATACAATAAGTGGCCGCCATTTTCAGAGGACCCCATTCAAATAATTGTTATATCATTAATGTACATTGTTAATTGTCATTATACTTTATAATAAAAATATGTATTACCTATCGTCCAAAATATCTGATAATATGGCAGCGGGAGAGATTCAATTTCTATTCCTCATATTCAATAAATATTAAGACATGAAAAATCAAATTGTAAGATCGGTCGATGGTTCAATCTTCGGACAAAGAGACAACTTTTGCTATAACTCTCGGATCTTACGTGGCCCTCTGATTATTTATATATTTTAGCCATTGACTAAATTTATAAATGTAGTTATAAAAATAATCATTACCTGTCTCAGAGTGAAGTATGTTGCTCCAGGTGAGGAAAGATTTACATTTATAGATATACAAACAGCGGTTTTTCCAGATTAACACTATATAATGCATATACAATTCTATGACGTTAAAAAGTTTTGTGAGTTGTTAAAATAAAAACTAAAAACTAAAATTAAAACTATTTTTATTTTTATTTTTATTTTACGTCGAGTGCTGTCGTTTCGCACATATTCCACCTTTGAATAACATGTCCACGATATCGTTGTTATGAACATACTAATAATCTAATAATGATGAGAATGCTCATAATATTTTTTTAATACTATGATCCGATGAACTTATTATTATCCAATTCGAAGGGTAAAATATTCAAACACAGTAAAATCGGCAATATACTAAAAACTTTTTTCTAGTCTTTTAGAGTGTATTCCGTCCGTTTTGAAATGTCTATCATTTTACACGTTCTGAGACATCAAAACTCGCAAGGTGCTAAGACCGAAGAATGCTTAATACCCCAACCCTCCAGCGTCAAGGTAGACATTTTATTCCTTCTTTTGTAAATGGCTAACTAAGAGGGATTCCCATGGCCATCTCAAACAAATGTTGTATAAAAATATTGCGATGAGCTGGTCAATATTCTACGGTCGTCTAAACATTTTTGTAACGTTTTATGAATAAATGATTGCAATCCACCACCTGAACTAATTCTCAACAGTGGTTCCGGGTGGCAGATGTATTGCAGGTTTTCAAAGAAAAACGTTCATAACGGATGTTTAAGTAAATGTATTAGGATGGTTATCACAGGTTCTACACCATAGCGTTTATAATTAGCGTCTAAGTACAATAATATATGTACTTAGAAAAGAAAAAAAACGAATACGCTTTAATGCTACGAAATAATAATAATAATAAAAAAAAAAAAAAAAACAATGTCCTATAGTGCTGTGCTGTATTATTTTTTGATGCAGAATTATCCCTAGGTGTAATGAATTTCAAGTAGCTTTAGTGTATATCATTATATTAAGAATATGCAAATTCATGGTTACTTTGGGTTCGTGGTATCGCGTGATCGTTGGCTTATAATAACGGAACCGGCTAGCGCACCCTAATATTTTCTATAAGTGCTAATAATAGAGTATTGGAGTATACACAATGGGTTATTTTGAACACAATTTGATTTTATAATCTTTAGCAAAGTGTTATAACGCTGAAAGTAATAATGAAAAGTTAGTATATGATTTTAGGAAATTGCATTGATTTAAAGGTGCTAATTATTTTTAATATGGAAAACGAAGATGGTCCAAACTGCTTTTTTCGGTTCGTGGTTTTCGTAACTTGGCTATGCAAAACGTTGAATTTGATAATGATATTAATAATCATAGTTATAATAACATTGTTTTTAGAATATTATGCAAATACGGTATCATATTGTTAAAATTAAATACACTATTGAAATTGGCAGGGATTGCGTGGATGCAGTCACTAAACGTAACTGCAATTGTAATCGTTCAACTCGATAAGAAACTACGGTTTTTGAAAATAAAAAAAACTATAGTCATTTTTCCTATAGCTTACACACCAAGTTAAATTTAAACGATTATGCTAACCAATTCAAATAATGGGATGGTTTATCTATAAGAAATTAATCTAAAATCCATGGTTTCACAAGTTATTCGCGACAAAATTCACTTAGGTTCAAAACCAACTTTTATCGATTTTACAAGTTTCAACTATTTGACGGTTACGCGAACGTAAATACAAACTATTTTATCGTTATTTTCCGAAAATCATCTAAATTTTATTTCGAATTATACTAATTTACCGAAAAACCACTATTATGTCGTAGCTTAAATAAACCGACTAGATCTCTCGTTGTTAATATCCCATGCACGTGCGTACGGGATACGAATATAAAATAGTGACCGTTGATTGCAGGTTAGATAATGCGTTCTTTGTATTGTGTTCTGTACAGTCCTGTAATGGTAACAATATTATACACATAGGTCGGAATTTTCTTCTAAACACGCGTTTGATAAGAAATAACCGTTATTATTTCCGAAGTTAACATTTATTATAATAATATGCAAAATAAATACATAAATAACAAGTACATGACATATTATAATAAAATAATTCGCCACACACACATATTGACCGGCGGCGATCATATTTCTAGTGCATAACGGTATTGTATATTTCAAAAAAGTCAAATATACGTACTTTTTACTAACATAAAACTATTATCATAGTAATAACTAACCTTTATAACGCATGATTCGCGACACAACGTGCACAAACCATGTTTCATACGTTTTAAGATACGATTTTGTCGTTAACGCATAGTTCGTTAGCTATTGTCTTAAACCACAGACGAAAAATGTTATCAGATTGACCTTTATTGAAGTCATGAACGTGATCGGTTTTTTTTTTCTTTTTTATTCTTTCAAATACCCGTTTTGGGATTCATGTGATATTTTCTTATTCGAACGTAAAATAGTAATTTTTATTCTGCAGAAGAACGTGGAAAATCAGACAGTTAATATACTTATTTTCTATAAAACGAATGTGTTTCACGTTTTTCGGTATAAATCCATATTTTACAACAATATTATGTATTATAATAAAATGATAATATAACAATATTTTATATTGGCATATGTTAGTCAGTTTAAATATTATTACGACTATATTAAATAAGTAAATGTGTGTTTCTTGACATTACTGTCGCATTGACTCTGTACATCAGAATCCTCTTTTTAAGTTTGGTATGTCTAAAATTATCAGAGTATAGTAGTTTTTTGAAAATATAAAATTGTTTGACGTAGAATTTAAATTACGTTATTTTAATTATGAATTTTTGGAATTGTTAAAAATATATTTAAAAAAAACTTCTAAATAACGTTTTAATATTCTTCTAATTGAATGTAATACATGAATAAATTGTTTTATATTTTCAAGTAAAAGTTATATTATTTCAACGCTTAACGCTTATAACACTTGGTCACAATAAAAGGTGAAAGATGACTTAACCAACCGACACCCAAATATTTGTACAAGTCTGATTGATGATAGGATTTCGAAACATTGAAATGGGAGTTGAACGATCGTACTTTTTGAAACTAGCTGCACAAAAAAAATATATATATAAAGAAGAATAAAGGCCTGAAGAAAACTAAAGAGATAAAACGAGATAGAAAAGTCTTCCAAAGTTACATTTAAGTACGTATCCCGAACAAAAGGTCTACGCATAACAATAGGTTTTTCTAAACACAATTTCGGTGGAAACTTATGTATTAGAATATGCAAAATATTTGGGTTATGAAAACTTTTAATGACATCTTACATTCCTCAGACGTATGAAAAAATATTTTTATAATAAATCCATTGAACAAAATTATAATTTCATGTTAAACCTCAAATTGATCTATGAATTGTGTATATGTGTATATGATCTTTAAGATATAAAATAATCGTTATTGGAATTCATCGAATTTATCTTAATTAACATTAATTACTAAAACTTATGTGTTTCAAATATATTTTGTCACAGTTATAATAACAATTACGATCTAAAGGACCCGTGGACATATAATATAAATATTATTTTGATAACTTTCCATAGAAATGTGCAATGGTACCCAAGAATTCTCTTTATTACAAAAGGTTTTATTTGAAAAATCGTCTGTAGAATATTATAAATAACTTACATTACATAGACCTGAAGAATTTAAAAGAACTCCGATGATAAAACATGAGTTTTATTCTGTAAAAGACGTTAAAAATAATTTTAAATATTATGTTTTAATAACAAATGTTTTACCTGTGCGTTCAATCATAAATGGTAAAGTTACTGTTAGATTTATTTTACTATAAATAGTAATATACTAATAATGAAAAACAATAATCATTTATATATTTTTTGTCCAAGATGTCACTATGAAAGTAAAATTTATTAGGACCGTTGATTATATTGCAAAAAGTTGTTTTATTATATATTATTAAGCGTAAAACTGACGGTTTAAATAAGTAAGATTTTTCATAAACTGTTATGCAAATCATTAACTCTACGATATATTATCGTTGTAATGTCTTGTTAGAAAATAAAATAAAATATTTTATGGAAAAAATGGAAATAATTCAAGATGTACAAGTAAATAAACGAAAAAAAAAAATAATAAATATATATTATGTTATAGAAAAATGAACGATAATTTTTTTGCGGTGGTAATTTGTAACAATATTTTTCTTTTTTTTTTCTTTGACAAGAGTCAGGTATCATCAGTATTCCGAGTAGAAATAAATCCAGGATTATGTTATCTGTGGACTGGAAAGCTACTGAGTATCGTAGTTTTGTGTGAAGATAGTGATAATAATTATCTTTGCAACATTCCATCGCATCTGACCATTAATATTGTGCCACGATGTTTCTAATGCACGATGATAAATAATCGAAAGTGTGAGTTATTCTCGGAAACATCGGAAACATTACCTTTTTTTAAAAAACGTATCGCACATAACAGAATACACCGCAGAAATATAGATAGCGTAGAACTTAATGTGTTTTTTATTTTCCCCCTTGGAAGTATCTTGAACGGAAGATCTAAACAAATGTTAGTACAGAAACGTTACAAAAATTCCTGTGCGCAACTTGGTTAACGAAAAAAATTGTAAAGTTTTATCACAAGGAATTTAAACGTAAATTTCTTAATTTATGGACGTTCTATTTTTTTTTTTTTTTTTTCATTGTTGTATCTCATGTGTATTTAAAAACCGACAAGAAAAATATTCTTGGAAATTAACTCTTTTAAATACAATCTTTATGTATTTTAAACTGCTGATAAGGGTTTATGAAACTTTTCGTCCTCTTTTGCTGTTTTTATTGCTCTAGAAAATGTTTACTGAAGAAGAACAACAAATGCGTTAAGAAAACCGAAAACCGCACGACCAATAACTCTCTCACTCCGTTCAGAATCCTAAAGTACATTACATTTGGTTGGTTGGGTATAATATTATATTATATATACTTTTTATATAGCTCGGATAAGACATTTGTTACGCACAAAATAAATCATTTTAAACCTCAATGTTAAAAGAAATATTATTATGAATAACAATTTGATAAATACACCATCAGGTACTAATAAAAATAATTCATATTATAATATTATGCGGTATACTTTAGATTTATTATATTTTAAATTTTCTCGAAACAAAATCTACAAGTGAAAAATTAAAATTTACTGAATAATAAAAATTAAACTTCTATTTTTTATTGTAACTAACTCACAAGAAATAAAATGTAATGGCTTACAATTCAAATATATATTGAGATGATTCAATTTTTTATGAACATTGGTGTATTATTTTTAATTTATGAACAGAGTTATCAGTAAATTATCATATTATTATAATAAGACTAATAATTTTTCCATCAAATTCGTTGTATTAAGCTATAATCCAGTTAAATGTATTATTCGTTGAAAGTACCGAGTTATTAGAAATGTTGTGAATAACATTATTTTATTATTATTATTATTATCATTTTTTTTTTTTTTATCAAAACAAATTTATAATTTTTTAAGATAGTAACGGTATTGATTGTCATTAATATATAACAAAATATTAACTATCATAATTCGTACGATTAACGGTCACAGTTTTTGGGAAATATAAAATCCGTAAGTTTGTTTGGCACTACCAAAACAAAACATTATACGTATGATTCAGATATTTTACCACCAAAATGTATATAACTTCTTTCATCACTCAATTCTTTTCAGTTACTCGATCTTCAAATTATTATTTTATTTAATCATAGACAACCACAATCTAAAATTTTAGTCTTTAAACTCATAGAATCGAGTACAATGCATTATTTATTTTCTATATATATATATATATATAAATCAAATCAATAGACTTATATCAAGTTCACCAATAATTTTTGTGATTTCTTTTGGTTGACGATTTTATTTTTAATAATATATGAGGAAAATTATAGCGCCTTGTAGTTCTTATGTTTGTTTTTGTCAAATAAATAACAGTTATATCATCACCGACTCTAGCGGAAATATAATAGGACTTAAAAAAAAACGGTAAAATAATAGAAGGGAGAATATATAACGATGCCATAGAAGGAAACCGAGAAACCAAATTCGGTCAAGCATGATAATTTCTGGACAATGAATTTTTTTCACCAAATGATTTATAAAATATATAAGTTCTGGTAGGTAACTTATATGATGTATTATAATAGTGAAGTATATATTACGGTGCCTAAATTGGTTACATGATCTTTTTTTCCCATTATATTTATACGTATGAGTTTTTGGGTGAGGTTTTCACATAATTTTGCGAAAGTAGTAGAGCATAAGATTTATTAGGCTTATGAATAAGTATAATGGTGTAAATTTTAAATGTAGACACTGGTATGATGTAGATCAAAAAAAAAATCACTAAAATTATTTATGTTGATAATATGAGTGTTCTACTGACTAGAATGTCGGCAGTTATCAAATAATTTTGTGGAGATTTACGTGAAATAAACGACTTTATGGTTCGACTTACTTCTCTGGGTAAAGATGAAGTCAGCCGAAGGAACATATTATAAAAAGTGGAGCAGATAAAATATCTTCTATATTTTCAAGTGTATAAGACATTATGGGATTGTCAGTTAATGGTTGAAATACTTTAGCACGGTATGCACCGGAAAATGCTGCTTTGTCGTAGTCATTTATTGCTTAGCTTATGTTTTATATGAAATTATGTTCATGTTTAACGGTAACGTAATTTTTATATACTTCATTTCGAATGAGTTAAATTTTAAACTGAAAGATAAATAGGTGGTATATAGGCCAAATTAGTGTTTCCGGGGTACGTATTCAGAGGTAGTGTGGTACTGTGCTTTTAAATTGATTTGACGCTGTGGTTTTAAAATATGAGGTCAAGGGCAGAAGAAAGTATGAAGTCGGTGTTCTACGTTGAAGTAGACTAAGCAACATAAGAGGATGGACCGTAATTTGAATATCTGAAGTAGAAATATTTACAACCGTCAAAATTCAAATTTTTAGTTGAAATTGAATTTGCTACTTTCAATTTATTTTAATATTGTTTTAGAACACTAAAATTTAAAGAAAAATAGCCTATTGAATATTAAGAATAAATATTGCAGAACGTTTTCTTTGAATTATATTAGCTAAGAAATATTGATAACAAAAACATCCTAAATGTCTAGACGTTTGATATAAATTGAAATAATTAGAATAAAGGTGGAATAATTAATAAATAATATTAAAAAAAATAAGACGAAATGTCATAATTGCTTTAATTCAGTGAGTACACCGGTAAAAATGTACCTCGTATATAGTCCAAAATCAAATTACACTAAAGAAAAAAACATATATAAAGTGAATACTACCGATTATATTTATGAGAAGATAACAAAGTATTCTTCCATAAGAAAAATAGCGTACATAAGTGAAGAATAGTATTTTTATAAATATTTAAAATGTTTACAGGATATTAAAAAATTGTTCTTTTTTTTTCATATTATACACACGAAATCCAAAAATGTATTTATAAAAAAAATGGAAGGAGTCTTCTACGTCGAATGAAATTCCACGGTTGGGATGATATAATGGTTGAATGCTGCTGATATATTGGTATTGGAATAATTTTATAACCAATTAACCATTTTTATAGAAAAAAAATTCTTATTCAAAGAAATCCGCCCTCTTTTTTAACGATGGTTAATACATTTTAAAACCAAATTTCTTAATTTTTGTTAGTTTTTTTTTTTTAATATTCAAACTTTTAAAAAAATAAAAAAAAAGATTTAAAAATTGGGAAAATTGAAATTTTTTATACCGCCAATTAAACAATTGTTATCACTTAGTGAAATAAGTGTTTTATTTCGTCAATATTTCATATCGAAATACTAATAAACTATTTTTACAAATGGCCTGTTATTTGTTTTTTAATTAAAAAGACAATTAGAAGTATAATCGTTTATCAAATTTTAACTTAAAGGTTTATCCATTTTTTACTAAAAAAATATAGTAAATTTTCGTGATTTTAATTGGCCTATAAACATTTAATACTTAAAAAAATTAAAATTTTTTTTTCACAAATTGTGATGGACATGTATGAGGAATTAAATGTTACATTTTCAAGATATTTCGTCAAAACGAAATTATTTTATGTATTTTATGAACACTTTCGAAATAAATTTAAAAAAAAAAAAAAAAAACAAAAGAAATATTTAATTTTCTATAGATAACACACAAACATTTTTTTCGCTAATTATACTATTTATAAAAAATTAGAATATAAGTAATTCAATAAAGATTACTATCATTGTTTTTTGAGTTTTACTGAAAATTAACAAACCGCACACTTTGCTGATTTTCTATAATTATTCGTAAGTTATTCGGCATTATTAAGAATACTTTTAGGATATTCGTAAAGTTATTTCATTTAGCTACTAGTACCTATCTCCTATATTTTACCTATTATTTGGTAATAATCGGGGTAAGCTACTTGGTCAAAATCGTATAAGCATAAAAAAAAAAAAAAAATAATAATAATACATATCACAAATAAACCAAAACATCCTATGATTCACTTAAAATCCAAAAATAAATTCATCTGTGATTAATTTTTTTTTTTAATTATAAAATTGTTGTGTCTGAAACGAAATCGCTACATAACACAAATAAACCCGGAGTAATTAATAATTAGCTACGAGGTTATCGAAGGCTATCCAAGGTTACTAACATTCTTGAAACCATTGGTTTTATTCCAGTATTATTAATCATAAACATCGTTCAACAAAATACCGTTATATAACATACTGTTATCACGATTCTAAGGTGGACAAACACGAGAACAATGTCTTAGTATTGATATAACGAATAGAAAAAATAGTCGCTTATATCGAAAAATATTCAACTCATCGTGAGATCAGTTAGAATTCCCAGATGTATGAAATATATATTATGAACGTGTTCACGAACGATGTTCCCGGAATATTATTTGCACCGAAAATTCAACAGAATATCGAAGGTCCTACTGCGCTGTCGGAGTACAACTTTTCGACTAAAACGCGTATAAATGCGACAAAAATACTGGTTATTACGGAGGATGGTCATTGGAGTTAAAAGCAAAAGTTCAAGAAATTTTTCGACGAGTTCTTCGAATTCTCTCGACATTCAGTCTGTTTCGTTTTCTAGCTATGATCAAACAGCCGAAGAGTGCCACGATTTTCGGAACGAAATAATAAGCGAAAATATAATGTTCGAAGCGAACTACTTATGGAGCTCGAATAAGAGAGAAGACGAGAATGGTAAATGTTTGATGCTCTGATGAAATCATATTAAATTACTTTCTCTAAATAATATTATAATATTACATGATAGAAATACTACTAAAAACAGATGTCCAATGTTTTATTGTGATTAGTAATTAATTCGTAGTTATGAAACTTTTCACTCATCTCATTATTCTTCAAATCACAACATAATTATATACGTACATTTCAAATTAACCCTCGTGCATTTATCCTTAACTCTAATTACTAAAAAAATGATATTTCAGATACCAAACTATATTTTCGTTTTTTTTTTTTTCCCCCCAATTAGTTTGCTAGTTAGCATCAATATATATATATTACCTTTTTCGTAACAAGAAAGGTAATTTTTCGATGTCATCATTTATTTTCCCAACAAGGAAAAGGTTTCTATATATATATATATATATTATGAACTTAAAAATGTCTTATCGTTCTAACGAATTTTGCTTATTATTCTAATTGGCTACTTATTATAATATATTTAATATAGTTTAAGTTATGTTATAGTTTTAGTTAGTATGTTTCAGAATATTTGCTAGTTAAGTTTTAAAATTTAAAATGTTGGTAAACAATTGTTATTTTCACGAATATTAAACCATTGAGTTACTGAATTCGTTTACGCCGTTGTCATGTTATTTCGATCAGCACAAAGAATCGTCCTATCCTTTTCTGTTAGGGTTAATTATTCCTTGGTTGAACTATATACCACAGTGGTAAATTTATATTGTCATTTACATCTATGGAAAAATTTTGGAGAGGGATAGTTAGTCATCGGTTGCATTTTTAATACAATATAGAGTAAATGCGGATGTTCTTATGTATCGGTTAAATCATTCAATGGGGTGGGTTAAATGAATAAACACTTATTCGGGATTCAACCAATATAAGTTCTTTTTTTTTTTCCGAGTAAGTATAGAAAAATGAAAAAATGTATAATTTACTCAACAGAAAACTATTGCTCTCGTAATAATGGTATTTTATCTGTAGATTCTTCAACCTGACATTTATACGGTTAGAAATTATTGCGTTTAATGCCTTATAAGAATCGAATTACAAATCAATGAGTGACTACTTCATTCAAGATTATCAGAAATAACCATAATTTGTAACATAATTTACGTTTATATTAAACATGTTGTTCAAAATATAAATAACAATATTTTATATAAGGCTAGATAACGATCATTACATATACAGTTGTATATGCCCTATCCTTATGCCTTAGGTGTTTCATACCAGTATATCGACCAATTTTAAATTTAATCCAACAGTTATATTAATGATTCAACATTTTAAATGATTTCCGTACAGTTTCGAAAATAGTCCAAAATAGATAAGGAGTACAAAATGTTCGTAGCGCGCCTTTAAATATTTTAGGTCATAACAAAATAATGTCGGTTATTTTTTTATAGTTTCGGGCATAATTGTCATTGTTTGATTTCCAAAGAATATTCATTGTACTAGTATAAAATGTATAGCATTTAATATTACACGTAACATTTATAACCTAACACTTACTTGTATTTTTTGATTTATAACCAAATCGTAAATGTGTATTCGGTTTAAACTCATATAGTTAAATGAACTTGTAATAACATTCATTAAAAAAATTAATGCATTTTTCAGCGCATTATTTTTAAAACATTTATGCAAAATAAAATTGTTAATTCTTACCATAATAAATTAAACAATAATTGATTTAAGTCTCCTCCGAAATGCTTTTATAACATTTTTTCTGGTCATATTTTTATATATATTTACATTAAGTATTATATTTCTATGAAAGTAAAAATGTATTAAAATAATTTACACAGTTCTGACCGTTTTTATTGAATTTAATTCTATTGTGTACTTAATTACTTGATTTAAAATGAATCGTATTGTAATATTAAAACACCTTTTACGCATTGAATATTACTTTTATTTTTCTTCCAGAATACTTGTAAGCTCATTCTAACTGCATTCAAAATCATTTCTTTAATGACATACTATAAAACCAATGTCATACTTAACAACTATTTCATCTCGGTGGCTTAATCGCAAAACAAACTCGATTTCTATATTTTATCGTGTTTTCTTTATTTTTTATTTGCAATGATACTATTTGAATTTAAATTTAAGTTGCACATTAATGAATAGACGGAAAACAGCATTTTTAAGAAATCATAATTTATTAAATAATAATTATTTTTAAACTTATATTAAAACGTATTCGATTGATTTGAGTATTAAACAATTTTCATTTAAATAATTTTTTCTAGTTCAACAGTGTTCAACTTGTTCAATATCTTGGTTTTGTATCAATAATTAGTGTCTTTTGAAATAATATATTATATTATAATGATTTTAGTGAAGAATCACGATGTAAATTTAAATGTAATTTCCTTTTAGTATTTCATACATTTCATACACTTTCCAAAGATAGTTTGGAAAAATTTCCGTCGTCCTATATACGTAGAAAAAACAAGAATTTTAAAATTCAGGAAAAAAAGACTTAATTTATTATACACAGAGTTTAAATAATGTTTTATTAAATAATAATCAATCAATTAATAAAAAAAATAATTTAAATATCTGTGATTGAAGATTTTAGATTTTACTGCTAAAAATATCATGTTTCGTTAATATTCAATTATGACAGAACTCGGTTTGCACAAATGTATTTTACACACTGCAGAATAAACGGTTTGTCGAGAGCGCCAAAATGTTTCATGTTTATTGTTACCACAGTGTACATTTATTTCATGTTTTATTTTACAATCGTCGTCGAATGTGCTACTACAGGTTAAGCATTCGAGTTCTGTCCTATATCTCATTAATTTTTATACAAAATAATATATCTACTAACAATAACACAAAAACGTACAACCGATAGTATAAATAATCTATTTATTCGTATATTCGTTATACGATTGATGATTATAAATTTAACTGATTTTGGTGTTGTAGTTTCAGGGTGTTTCAAAATATTATAATATGAACAAAATATAATCTACAACACTACTGTGCATAGAAATAAGTAATGACTTTAAAAGTCGCAACCATTATAATATTTAACGGTCTAAATTTGTTTTAACATTTTTTTCCGTGTATCAAGAATCATGTAGTTTAGTACTTTTTCTAATTTGTATCGTTATTTCTAAACTAACCTCGAAATTAACCTACTTCGTGTACAAATAACATTCTTCTAACTAATTTATATAAAAATAACAAGGGTGTACGCCCCCCACATCCACCATTAATTTCGGAACTAGTTCTAAGTATAATTATATAACATTAAAATACAATATAGTGTTTTTGTGGAAAATAAAGTTTATAATACTACATATAAGTTAAGTCTGTATCTGAACTCAATAGAACACATTATAATATATTATATTAATAAGAAAGGAAAGAAGGCGAATAAGAAGGCGAGGCAAAAGAAGAAGAAGAAGAAGAAGAAGATATTATATTATATTATAAAATTCAGAAATTTCAAAATTTTTTAAATAAAATTATAGTTGTTGAGGGATGAAATCGGGAAAAGTGGACTGACCGTTCTCGAGTAGACATAAAAATGAATTCAAATCAGTTTTCAGAAATATTCTCGCATTTTTAGATTGATCGGTAAGATGGTCAAATATGAGATATTTTGACTAAAATAATTGTCCGTTACCGATCCCTTAATATCATTGTTATTGCTAAATTTATTTCTTATAAAATGTTTTAGAAAAAATTATTTAAAAAATTCAGTCGTATTTAAGATACTTCCCCTTTATACGGAAATCATGTAATGAGCATATCATAAAGATTTTATGTTATAATTAAATTATAATTTATTCAGAGTAATATATTTTATTCAAGTATTTACATTAAAATCATATTCATAATTACATTAATGTACGTTACTGAATGAAATCTGAATTTAATTACTTTTTTTAAATATTGGATTGTACAATACGTTAATATTAAATTATATGATAATGTATGATTGTAAAAAAAAATAGATAGTTAAATGACAATTACTTACATTTAAATGACTCTGATTCGTAAAATAAAAATAAATTTTTAACTTTGAATACAACTTTGAGTAATTTATATTTTTTTTTGTAATTGTTTTAATTTTTTTTTTTTTTAACAGTTTCCATCAAATATGAAGTTAACATTTTTGCTTAACATACAATATTTAATATTCAGTTAAATAATTAATATCCAGGTAGTGTGGAAATGAAGAATTCGAATGCGATTCTGAATAAATGTACGAACCAACGATCAACACGGTGTTATGATTATTCAAGAAAGAAGAGAAAATATTCTACCAAACACGTTGGTTAGAATATTAATATAAATATTAACACCTCATCGTCGTTCTGAGGTACAAACTTTCCTAATTTTTTTTTGTTTATATAAAAATCAAGAAAGTGTCGCTGGAATCTAACAAAACCAAATAACAGTGTCTATATGGACAGTTTTCACAAGTTTTACCAAGAACATTCTATGACGTTGTTGGAAAACATATTATAGGTCCCTTGCGCTACATCGTTCTTCACTTAATTAAGTATAGTTGATTAACTTATGAACGTAAAGCTGAGAAATTATATTTATAAAAAAAAAAAAAAAACTTTACATTATCGAATGCAATTTTATGCCATTTTACAGTTTAACAATAAAACGAAACTTAGATCAAATCATAATATTAATTATATAATATGTAGTGCAATATAGTCGATAAAGGATAAATACGATATATACGATAAAGTTATGAATAAACAAATATAATAATAGTAATAGTCATATTATATTTTAAGTATAATGATAAAATTAAAAAAAATAATATTAGTTTATTCATTTTTCAGCAATATTCAAAGCAAAATTTCTCTGAACTGTATAAGGTATACGATAAAATGTTAGAGTTATATAACGTTGGTTATTAAAAATTCCGAATTTAAAAGTGTTGTTTAAAATTTAAATTATAATTAAACAGACATTAGTCATAAAAAGTGCTTCGATGACAGAAGCAAAACTTATGCATTAGCATAAGTAAGCATTAGTAAGTTTTATTAAGTAAGTATTAGCATAAATAAGATAATTATAAAGATATTTTGTTTGAATAAGGAATGATAAACGTAAATATAAATAAAAACATGGTTAAAATGTACACGGTGTAAATTGTCTGTAACTTTTTCCAAAATTATATCTTAAATCATAAAAACTTTATTACGTTTGTATAGCACCATTACGTAATTGATATTATTAAGTGGTTATCAAACTTTACTCGTAAAACACATTATTCTTTCTAAACGAAACATTTAAAGATTTAATAAATTTAAAGGAATTTTTTGTTATCAGAATTATATTTTTCCATATAATTGATTTAGATAAAATAAAAATTCTGTATATGAGTGATATTTCATTGGTATAACATACAACCACCAGCTCTAATCTGTAAGTAATTTAAAATAAAAAATTTAATTAACTAAACAAAATTTTATATTTGTTACAAATAATTGTTTGAGTTTTATTCTGAACGAATTTGGCGTGAGTATTATGTAAATGTATTCGATATAAATGTAGTACAAAAATAAACTAAACTTATAAATAAGAAAACATATTCAGATTTTTATACACAAAATAACGTTTTAATTTAAACAGATTTATTAAAAAGTATCATCATTCAAAGCACAACGTTTAAAATAAATAAAACAATATAACTATAAAATGATTTGATATTCATTTTGTAAGCGATCGCGTGGAATCGTAAGCTGATTAGATAATACAATTACGAACCGTATTTTTGTATGGAGTAACTTTCGTTTCATTTACCTAATAGAATACAGCATCTAGACATTACTGCTTTTTGTAATTTCGTATTATGTTTTGACCAACACACACGTGACAATGATACATTTAGACCTTATGTATAGGTTTTACGCGAGAGTTTTTCTCGGTATTCTTTTACCTGGGCGATCCTGATGAAAATCTGCGATAAATTGTAGATCAATCGAAAACAACGGTGAGTGTTTAATGATAAACTAAAACCCCTAGGGATAGGCGCTGGAAACCGGCAGTCATGGCTTGTCTCGGCTTCACAGCGTAACGCGCGAGACGCTTTTGCCGCCGGCGGATCCGGTACTCGAACGCGTTCGTCTTCCGGAGCTCAGCTGGCGACAGAACCGCGCACGGAGACTACAGCACCGCAGACCCGTAGCCAAAGACCGGTGTCTCGTCGCCGACACTGATTCAGCGGTCCGTCCGACCGCACAGCATTCAAGGCGTCCTGCTGACGATCTGTCCGGCCGCCACCGTGCCCGTCGTCAAAAGAGCGTCGGACGCGGTCCCTTTCGGAAACCTCTCGCGGATGACGAACGTGACGAACGACTTCCGATCCGTTGCCGTTATCCCTGTGGTCGGTCGATCGGTCGGGTCCCTTGGCGCGCACGACGACCCGTCCACGACCATTGCTCTCGTGTCCGTCGTGCATTCCGTTATCGTTCGAACTCGTGTTTCTAGCGCGCGCGAACGACTTGTTTTATTTTTTTTAACCGCTGATACCGTGGTAACGTTTACGATTTAACGGCTCTCTCCCCGTGTTCGCCGTTGTATTTCGTGTACCGTTTACAATATTATTCAAATCAGCTGCGGCTGAATCGATGCATATGCGATGAGTTTGGAAAAACCTGGTTCCATTTAATTTTCTCTGCACGCTGTTGTTGTTTTTCGACTAATGATAAATAACAAAAAAATTTTGTATCGTGACGATAATTGCACTTTATGAACTTCTCGTATTCTAAATATACGTGGTTACTAAAATACGTTGCGAATAAGTTATCCGCTGTGTCACACTGCTCATCTCAACACCAGGTTCGTGTAGTTTTTGTTGAAAGTAATAATTTCAAATTCGAAAAAACAAAACCAAATGGCTTCAAAGGACAAATTATTACTCTTTGATGATATGTGTTAGGTAAGAGAAATTCACGGAAGTTCGTTTGATTATTACATTGATATAACACAGTACACGTGTTAAGTGTAGTGATGTGGAATGATTGGGTTCATTGAATTATCTCACTAATAATCAACGCACATTATTTTAAGAACCATAAGTAAGTTTAAATCTGACACTTTTAATGTTGTTCCCGATAACAAACTTTATTTGACTTTTCGAAAGAAACAAATGAGTAGATCTACATTTTAAGATTGTTAAGTAATTAATATAGTCATTTAAAATCAATCTATTTGAATCTATGAAAACTAACGACAAAGTCAAACTACATATTTTTGGGTCTGATAAATTATTCTTAAAAACTTAATGACATAAATATAGTAATGATTAACTCTGTACTCACTTGTCTGTTTATTTCTCGCTTGGTTCGGAATACAAAAAAAGTTGAAGTAAGAATTGAATTGGTCAATAATTATATTCAAAGTTTTCAAAAAACAGTACTTATAACTGGAGAACAATTCATTATAAAAATATATTAATTTACATTAACTATAGGCTGTACCTTAATTGGCTATAATATGTTTCATATCCGAGTCTTTAGGATTTTGCAACTTGAAATGTCATTAAAGTCATTATTAAAACTATTTTATGAAAAATTAAATTTTTACAATATATTATGTAAATATGCTGTAAAAATACTATAAAGCTTTAATTATTTAAATGTTTTTGCTCACATGGAGTTTTACATTGAACCCATATATTTCAAAATCCAGAACGTCTTCCTGTTTCCCCATTTTTTCGCTCTGAATAAAAACGCTACTAAATCTGATCATCGTGGGTTTGAATATTGTAATACCTGTATTTTAGACCTTTTGCGGGTGTTTATATTAAAATAATAATGCGTGAAGATAACATAAAGTTATCCCAGAACTTATTATTTAAGGCCATTATATAATCAAACGACACTTCCTGTATTTAAAAAGTGTTCTCTATCAATACAACTTATAGGTACGTGTATAACGTATATTATATCATTATAATTACTGGAAATATTAAATTGGTCAAATTTTTTTTTTTTATAAATTATTTTATTTAAATTATATAAAAAATTGTACATAATTATTATATATATATATATATATATATATATATATATCATTATTAATGACTGCAATTCCAAAAATGTTAGCTTTTTTCTGTTGAAAGGGCAAAGAGGTTTTTACCAAAAATAATAATTGTACACTATATATCACTTAATAAACGATGACAGAGTGGAGGCAGTATTGTGGAAGCTCCACCTTCCGCTCTGTCGATTCAAACAGAAATAAAAAAGGTACGCATATAGCGTATATCGTACAATATGTAGTTGCACAAAGGTTGTAAATAACAAATACGAGTAGTATTGAAATTAAATCCGTTCTTCTTTTGTTATTTTTTTTTCACTGAACATCATTTGACAACCGAACACTATTGTAGTGCACGTACTCGCGTAGCATAACACAGGTGTGGGAATAATAAGTTTCTCGGAAAAAATATCACATATTTCCCCCCTTATGAATGCAAAAAGAGCATTATGATATTTTCCAAAGGTTGTGTTTAGTTTTTTTAATATCTATCAAATATTTTCACTGAAGGTCCGAACAGGTAAAACGATTGTAATTTTTCACGCCTATACAATGTAATGGGTATTAATGCATAATACATTGTTGTTAATACTGAACGAAACATATTTTTGAGTGATTTTTACTCTAACCACACGGCGTCGACCATGAAATTCATGGAATTAATCACTAGTCAAATACCATTTAAATTTTAATTTTAATTGTTAAACATTATATTATGTACGTAGAAAAATTGATGTTTATTCCTTATTTTTATATTTTTATAGATTTAATCTGTGAAGACCAAAAATTAGTGTTCATGTATGAAAGTTTTATAAGTATAACAAATCTATTCTGCCGATTTAGAAATTATTACGAACAACACAAAAGTGACTTATTTTCATAATATTATTTTATATTAGATTATCTAAAAATATTATCCATCTGATGTCTTAAGTCAATCAATATACATACTTAGTTTTTTTTTCTCAAATTAAACTTGTAACTTATTTTTTGGATAGTGATTTGAAATTAAAATATATACTATGAATGTTTAAATAAACGATAATCCAATTAAATAGATTTTAATTTAAGTAAATATTAAGCAATCATTAAACAATGAATGAGATACAGAAAAAAAAAAGAGTCTGTTTAACCAGACTGTTATTTTAGTTCTTTCGTTTACTTTGAACAGTTCGATAAAAAAAAAAAAAAAAAAAAAAAATACTGAACAAAAGTAGTTAAAAAAACAAATAGTTAAGAAATGTATCAAAGTAAAACAGATAATAACAAAGATTTGAACACATTAAGAAAATTGAATCTTTTTGGTTTTAAAATGAATTCTATTTCATTGATGTTACTAAAATACTAGTATTTGTACATTGTTCGTGAACAAATTTTACAGGCAGAAATTGTACATAATAAGAAACTGTGTTGTTTACCATCGATTACTTTCTACTACTTTAACACTATAAATAACATTTTTAAACAAATTGTTACCATGCATAAGTGCACAACTTTTAATAGAGTTACGTAATAAAACTTATAGAACTCAATACAATTATAAAGTGTATAACTATTAACTATAAATTATATAGTTAATCAGGTTACAAGCACAATAAAACGATTTTAAGCACAAGTAAAATAGGACATGCTACAATCACATACAATTATGAAAGCAATCTCTGGGGATATTTTATAATGAAGCAGACGCCTTATTTTAGAATTCTTATTTGTATGAAACATAATTGTGTATTGAACACATTTTTGTATTTTTAAATTAATGTTATTTTTCAGTCAACTTCAAATATAAAATTCTTTGAAAATAAGTATTGACGGGAAAAAATTATTTTACGACATTTCTCCAAAACTAAACTTTAATACACTTATTAACACTTAAAATACATTTATACTATTTTCAAAAAAATTATTAGGTATACATTTTAAATAACTCATTGAAATAGCTAATTTATTTTGGTATAATTAAATTTGGAAATTAATGATACCATATTATACTATCATACCTGGCATAATACAATGCAGGGGCGCCGAGTACAGGGGGGCTCAGGGGCTGCAGCCTCCCATGAGTTTGATAAGGTGGAGCTCAGCCCCCCACGGTTTTCAAATTGTAAAATGCCCTCAAAATACTAATTTTATTTATAATAAATTAATTGAGAAAATAAATTTTTTATATAAGGCATGTAACTTTCAAAATTAAATTGGTATTTTTTAATTTTTGTACTGTGGTTTTTTATGATTTAAATTGAATTTACTAACACTATTAAAATGTTATAAGATACAAAACAACAAATAACTATATTTTACTAATTGTCTAACGATCAATTTAAGGAAAATTAAATTATTTATGTTAAACTGTACATGACGTGTTTATAGAATAGTGAGCCCCCATGTCATTTTCAAAACCTGGCGCCTCTGATACAATGCAATATATTGCTAATTAATTTTTTATAGTCAATTGTCGATTTCAAGAAGAAACTAAAAACAAAAACAGGTAACCTGGTTACCTTTTTAAAAGACGTCTCTATACATAGTTTATAATAATAATATTAATAGTAATAGTAATATATATATATATATATATATAATTTTTTTTTCATTTAATTTGTTTTATTCACACATTACAGCAAAGCGATTACATAATCGGAAATAACAAATAGTAATAAATAATAATAAATATTAATATTATTGTATTGTTTTTACATTCAATACAGAAATGCAGGGAACATATTAAGTTATCCTATCAAAATATTATTACTCAACACCACTATGGCTTTATATGCTATAATTTCGTGACACAAGTCAAACGACCACTACGTTTAGTTGTGAAACAGCATCGAGCCATCAAATACTGAATTATATGTATATATAATTTCACAAAACTCGTAGTTAATATACACCCAACTGCTTAACTGCTATACAACATTATTTGGAAAGTTAAAATTTCACTTGTTTTATTTGAATTTATCTTGGATTAAAAAAAATATTAAAGTTCGAATTTCATTCTTGTTAAAAACTAGCAAAATGGTTGATCTGTATCAGGTCTGACAAAACTGTTTCATAAATAATTTTAATTTAAAAGTATAAATAATAACTACATTTTTTTCGAAAAGAAAATCAAATTATATATAAACTTTCATTGTCTAATATTTTGAATCCTTATTTCTTAGAGTTTTTAATTTTTAATTTTTTAAATCAGCTGTAGTAATTTACTCACTACGCCATCATTATCACCCGGCATCTTCAGGTAAGATGGAAAAATCAAGACTTATAACTGTAGTTCATAACCTTGCCAAATGTTATGTATAGTCAGTGATGAAAATTTAAAACTTTTATTTGATAGACAATTATTAATTTTTAATGATTTTTAATCATTTATTTTTTAAATTATTTAAAAAAAAATGTTATTAGTTTTGTTATATCATGTAAACGATATTTTAAACAATTTTTATTAAGTTAACTATTAAATCCTATAAAAATGTCAAACAATTATTTACGGATATAATTTCGAGCTAATATATTAATATTGCTCTCAAACTGTTTAAATAATTTGAATTATGTTTGCACGCAATAAAATGATTTCTACCTCGACATAATATGCGATTTCCTTAAACGCATACTATATTGTTTTCAATAAAATAATTGAGTCTCAGAATGATTGTTGCAATATTTTTATGAACATGTACATTTAATTATAACTTGATACCTTAAACAATAACTAGTTACTCACTGAAAGAGTTAATTTGCTTGCAAAAATATTAACTCTAATTATTTCTCTAATTATAAAATACTTTCTAAGACTTAAGTCAAGAAAAAACTAAATTTTATTAAAAATTAACACTTTTTAATATCGACTATGTTTGCAAAACATTGCCGTATAAAACTCTATATATTGTATAGTACATAAAATCAAATATGCATATAATAATAATAAATATATATATATATATTAACATTAATAATCAACTAAATACTTATTTTATGTGAAAAATGTATTAATTTCGATTCTGTCTAGAATCTATAATAAATAATGTCAACAATGAGAACGTAGTTGATTTTATAACGTTTAAGAATTTGATCAACTATATAAATATTATTAAAAGTAAGACAGTAGTTTAATTTAAAACCGACCTATCTACAATAACGCTTGCGGCGTTCGCCCCAATAAGATAGATATGATTTTAATCATTTGGATAGATTTTATGAAGAAAAAAGCGAACGCAATATCGGAATTTTGATTAAAGGCCAAATAGTATATAACAACAAAAAGTCGAATAGGATGACATGGGGACGACAGTGGTGCAGTGGTGCGAGATTAATTTCGTCGTTGTTATTCCGCATTTTCTTCATGATAGATAACAATGTGATATTCATCATTTATGTTTTTTATCTTTTTTCTAATAAAGCTGAATGGCGTTAGATTATTTTAACGAATTTAAGAAATAGATATTTTTGTTTTATTGAAACAATAAGCAAACCGTCTCAAACAACGTTTTGAATACCTAAACAATTTCATCAAATTGTAAAACATATATCTTACTTTCATGGAATTTTTAAATCAATCGAACTCAATGATAACGTTTTCTATTTAACTTAATAATGCAGTTACTATTCGAGCTTTTTATTAAATTAAAATCAATATACAATAAAATTATAATAACGTATTGATCGTTTTAAATTACTTTTTTAATGACAAATAAATTATTAATCATTTTTTTTTTTTAATATTTTTATTAAAAATGCAATATAAATTAATATATTTACATCGATGCATCATTACTAATTATTTAAAATCAAAACAGAACATAATAAACTAAAAACATTTATTTTGTATTTATGTATTTAATAACTGTGTCAAATTTATATATATATATATATATGTTAGATTCTATTCATAATTAATAGTCTATGTAATAATTTTTATTTATGTGTCGTTCAAGCGCAAAGGTAGAGAAAATTAAATTAAAAAAATTATGATGATATGTATCATATTTTATGATTATTAAATGTAAAATTAACTGCAATTGAAATTTTCAATTTTTATACTCATGCCAAGGTTGTAAATTTATAATTACGATCTTAATTTCTTAAACACTTCAAATAATAAGTGAATGTCAGTCAAATGTATTATGTTTGTAATATCTTTACAAATGCATTCGTATTTAATTAAATGTATTTAATATTTCAAATAAATTAAGTTGTGCTTACATTTAATATTGGATATCAACAATGTATGGTCTAATAAGCATTCATTGTTTTCTGTACCTGAAAAATATTGTGTTTAATGTTGTCTTTGTTGTTATTAACCTATATTATTTTATAAAATAATAAACTGACTTTAGAGAACAAATAAAAATAAAAAATGAGTAATATATCAACCTTAAAATACCTTTCTATATAAAATGTCTTATAGTAGTCTTTGATTATTCATACTGTATGTCCATATTATTTATGTAATTTAAATTTTTATTTCTTACTAGTTTTAGTTATCTTATCTTTTGTATATATGTTTGCACTCACCTGAAACAAAGGAGTAAGTAAGACACTATTAGATATATTTATTATGACGCGTTTAGGCTTATTCAATAAAAATGTAAAGTAAGTGAAAATTTGATATAAAGTCTAAACCATTTTAAAATAGTGATTGATTACATACGAGGCGTTAAAATATTTTCCTGCTTACCAATAGAACATGAACATCACCATGTTATTGACGGAAAAGTATTTTGAAATTGAAACTAATATAAATAATATTAACATTTAAATATCAATCAAATCAATCATACTCATAAATAATTTTGGCATACATTTAGATAATAATATAGGTAAATCATTTAACGTTTAAATTATTACCATAATAACATAACAAATATAATACATATATAATGCAGACGGACGGTATGAATGTATCAAATTCGTTTTGATTCTGCATATAAAAATATATTAAATAACTCTTGTATTTTTTACATCAAATAAGGTCTAGATGTGTTTCTGAATTTTCTTTTTTTTACATTACATAGTCTCAATAATTCCATTAGTATTGAATAATCAGTGCTTTTTAGATTATTATCTACGATTTATATCGCTTGCAAAATCGTTAAAGTACTGTTATTTCAATATAAGTATTTCAATATAAGTCGCAAGATAAGTTTAATATTTTCTTGGAATTCTATCATATATTTAACTTCATTTCTGTAAGTCTTCGTAGAAACAGTGTTTTTTAGTTAACTTTTAAAAATAAATCGTTATTTTTTATGTATTGTCAATCAAAACATTTAACAGACAAATTGAAATTTACAAAAGTAACTCATACTTTTATGCATTTATATTTTTTATCTATATTATGGACCGATTTTAATATCTTAGAGTTGAATTTTTAAATAATTGTTATCATGAATTTACAAACTTTTATATAACGATAACTTTGCTCGGTAATAGTAATAATTATAGATGAAATGATACAATTACAATAAATATCTGTGTATTAAATATTATGTTTGCGTTATATTGCAGTGTTATAAAGAGAAAACAATTTCACAAATTATTTCGAAATATTTTATTTTTTATTTGTTTGGGTTGACAACAAATAAACATCACATATTCTTTTGTTGTATTATATTATTATACTTAAATCTATTTAAAATTACTAAACGGACTCAACTCTATAATTTATTTTATTTTTTCAATTCTTTTGTCCTCCTTTTTCACCATGCAAAACAATTTCATAGCGTATAACTAATGAATAGGGGCACAACTCACTGTCTCCGTTTTATGATAACGAGTAATATTACAGCCTTAAACTTAACATAACCAGCCAAACTATACATAATACTATATAATTATGTTTATAATAAAGATTTATTTACTAAGAATAATTAGTATTCATTATTATTGATGTAAAACCATATATATATCGTATATCGTATATCGTATACCGTGTGTGATGCAACGATAACAATATTAGTTTTTAATTATTTAATTAGAAAAAAAAATAATTACACATATCATTAAATCTATACCGAATGTTAAAAATCTATTAGCTGAAGATATTATGATATCAATAATTGGTAATATAATTGCGTAAATATTATTGAGAATAATCATGAAAAAAAATGTTTAGAAAAACATAAAAAACTCGTCTTAAAAAATGATTCAACAATCAGAAACGGATTATTACGTTGTAAAATAGTATAACTAACTAACTAACTTTATATTATTTACTCATCGAATTATATTCCGCCAACATCAACGGTGCAATTGAGTTTTCGCTGTTCATGATGCAAAAGGATAAATTGATTTATTCGAAAGTATGCAAAACAATTATTATAACGATACATACTATTCAATCCGTAGTACAATGTCATTCGTATACTATTATATATACAATCCCGTTGGTGGGCTTGTGTAGATGTTCAGTGTTTTTTCGTGAATTACTCAACGGTGTTATCACAATCACTCTCCGACCGATTGTCTATCACCGGTGCATCACCGGTGCACTATATATATATAGTGGATTTACAAAATCGTGAAATGCTAACAGTGCGGGGTAGGAACATACGGTCAGACTGTCATGGTGGGGTAAAAAGTTTCGGGGGCAATTTAAACGAGCGACATCGGGTGGAAATCGGATTATCCACTTCACCTTGCACACAGGACGAATGTGTAAATTCCATTCGCCGATCGCGTTTAACAAGCGTGTCACGTATATAGCCTCTTCAATCTTGACATATAATGCGATGTGGCAGCACCAAATATTCAAAGGCCCAGCCGAGTCAATATTATATTCTACACGGAAACCGTTTTTCACACCTCTCGTAATTGACTTTGCTTTATACATACGCACACATATATTTGTATAAATATTCTAAATTCAAATCGATTGCGTTTTTGGTCATACAATTTTTTCGAACCCGAATTTTGAAAAGATTTAGGAGTGAAAACTGTTCACGACTGGAAAAAAATTAAATCGTATCAATATCATTACCGTTGAATAGTACATGAATAACTGAGGAACGTAAAAATTGTGTTTATATTTGTGGTACAAATTATTGTAGAGATTTTCCAACATTTTCACAGGCACAATATTATGGTCGAACCGCTCAAACTATGTATCGGAAGATGTTTTAATAATTTTGATTATTGGTGTTAGATATTAAAGTTATAAAACTGAAATTGTTTAATACTAGGTACAACATAATAAGTGTACAAACTCAAAAACTTATATTTGACTGATGACTTTAATCACAAGTTGACAATAAATGCAAGGTGTATTTATATTGCTGTTATTTATTGTGTATGTATATGTGTATGTATATATATATATATATATATATATATATATATATATATATATATATATATATATATATATATATATATATATATATATATATATATATATATATATGCAAGTACTTCAAGTAATACAAGGAATATTGATTAAATGTTGTACTATCACTGTACTATCACTGGCCGTGTCAATATACAATATCGAAACATTTATAGCTCTGGATTTAAGACTTAATAATTTTAAACTTGTTAATTTTACGGTAAATCGATACTCATTAATGTTATAAATTATAATATCTGGGAAAAATAATATGAACACAGTTTATTAAATAAATTTTTAAATAAATAATTGTATACAATATAGTTTTAAGCAGTATTAATTTTATTCTTAAGTTTAATTGATAATATTATCTGATAAATTTTTTCTCATGTTCGCATACCGACTCTGACTACATTTTCTACTTACTATCGTTGGGAATATTATAATATACTGCATGTATAAATATTTTACCGCTGGTTGTTTTAATACTCTATGTCTGACCTATATTTCCAAAAAATGCTGTACATCTGTTTAAAATGAATAAAGTAATCCCTCGTTATCCGCGGTTTCAATTACATTGGTTGACTTTCTGATTACACGTTATTATTACGACAACATCTTAACGATACGATGAGAATACTACAGATAATTTAAGTTGATTAATTATCTAGCTAATATAACCTAATATCATATTTTACTGTATGCTAATGTAATGACAGAATTGTTTTATTTGTTTACAAATGTTATATATTAATGGTATTAATGGAAAGTATAATTTATCATCAGTTAATCATCCGGTACCGGTCAATAGTTTATTTTATTTTAAGAAAAATATTTTTATAAATATGCGTTTCGTGAGTTTATATAGTTATTAATAAGTAGTTTTGCGTTTGACATGACATAAACTTCAAAGATAAAGCATTTGTAAGGCTAGTGCTAAAGCTAGTAGTTTCATAAAGGTTATATAAACACTCAATAAAAACTTAAAAGAAAACCCGAAGAACACTTAGACATTTCGAAAAAACATAATATAACCCACCAAGAATGGGTCAGTGCCACCGTTCAAAATCAACAGTTAAGAAAATTCCTAGTAATTATTGTATATGTTTGCTCATAGTTCAAAGTCAAAACTGGTATTCATTTTTTCAAGAAAATAAAAATTTTTATTTGGATTGAATATTTTTAAAATTATGTTGTTTGTAAAAATAAATCTGAGTGATTAACCGTATGTTTGTTGTTTATTACGATAACTATGATGTATGTTAGATTAATAAATATTTTAATAATTTTGTCACAATATTAGCCACGTAATAATCTACGTCGAATAAAATATCCAAGTAAATAATAAAATAAGTCATCTAGAATATGATATTATAGTTTACGTTCCGGAAGCAAAAAAAAAAATTTATACAATTTCATTCCTGGCCAAATCGTTTTCAATGTTATGTAATAATTACATATAATAATTATAATGTAATTATTATACTTTATTCAAAAAAAAAAAAAAAACGTTTGCGATAGAAATATAAATGTGTCATTTTAAGACGAGTAGAAAAATGATCTTAAAATGATCTTGCGATAAATAAATCGAACTGTATCAATATGTGGTTTTTATTTTTGAACGGTGAAAATATCTCAATGGATACAGCCGGAATGTTATGAAATATCAATGTATACGATATACGATATTGATATGATGAACTATATGCGATTAGACGATTGCACAAAATAAGATGCGATAACACATCTATATATTTCGAAGAAATCGAAGCAATAAGATAGGCTTCATCGCTTACTTGAATCACTTCAGTGTCTATAAAAAACACAAAGTGCTATGAATTGTAAGTATTTAAAATGGTTATACCACCAGTAGAACAATGATATTGCAACGATAAGCGAATATAATTAAGTATAATCAATCTTTTGAGATCACGAATTGTATTCGTGTAGAAAAAATGTAACAGGAAAGAGTTTCTGTTGTTATGAGTACGTTTATTAATTACGATCTGATTGATAAAATACACGAGAATGGTATCCAAATATCCTTTTAATTTTTTATTTAATTTTTTATCGGTGTTCTTAAGCTAATTTAATTTATGATTCTCAGTTAAAAATTGTCGAGGCTACTTTAAGGCTTCAGCACTCAGCGTTACGCGTGTTGAATTTTTATTTTTATATTAAATAACCAACATAAACAAAATACGTCCACATTGCACAACTAAATATCCTGATCATTTTAGTTCAAAATTATTAAATAAATATTGTAAATTTGTTTTAGCCGTAAAATTAAACATAATAAATAAGTACCTGAAGAGTATTATTTTTTATATTTATAAGGTAGCATCCACTAGAAACAAAAAAATTTAGATCTGCTACGGATTGTACCGATGACTTAATATACCGTTTTTGTGTTAATAATATGGTATAAACTTTAGTTTAGTTATACAACCGTGGTCCAAATTGTGAAATTGAAAATTCTTTAAAATTCAAAAAACAAATTAATTATTCATTGGAAACGTTCAAATATTATTTTAGGATTATATTACTTCCATGCAGTATAGATACAACGCTTCTCGCGGACGTAATGCGATAACAGTTCCCGCGGCGTCGTCGGTTCAAACAGAAAAAAAAAAAGATGCAACGCTTCAAGATTTTTTTCGATTTTTATGTTTGTTATATGATTCACAAATCGTTTGATACCAATGGAAATTAAAGAAATATAAATTTATTTGGAGTAATTTTTGTTTCATTGAAACTTGTTGAATCCACTATGCAATACATAAGCATCAATAAAATTCTGTAAAAAGTATCCAAAAATCGCATTTTTTTTTTTAAAACCTCTCACCAGTAAAATATTAATAATATTAATAAATATTTTACATCTGGATTTATCTTGTGACATCAGTGAGCATATAATTTTATAACAATTTATCTTTCGGGTGAAGATCAGAAATAATTAATAAATATACAACTTCTCTTTTAAATAGAAAGTAAATATAAATTTGCTGTATAGATGTACAATTAATTGTAAATGTTTACAATTGATAAATATAATATATTATTATTAATAGCTGTACATGGACAATTATAAATAGAGAATTTTAATTTGAAAACACTTGAATTCACGTTTAATTTTTAATTTTTTTTTGCATCGATCTAATGTTTTTTTTTAAATTTGATGTTAGAGGTTAATGGAAAGTTATGTATATGATAACTAACACTGAAATATAATTACCAAACGTTATTTCGTTGCAAAGATTTGTTCATAGAATTTACTCTATGTGACATCACGATGAAGTGGGCGAGTCAAGTGAACCAATCCGATTAACTGAAATCACGATTCCTAGAGCTGATTAAGACCTGAATATTGCTTTGCTCTCGGCAAAAAAAGTAATCATATTAGGTTCTCAAGCAGCACATTGTCGATTTGGCCACCACCAGGCCCGGTTTTTTCTCTCTTCCGCTTCTAGTTGTGTCCTCCAATAATGGTCCGTTCCTGAGCAAGGGCTTGTTTACAACAGTCAGTAACCGCCGTTTCTACCGTTCCACGTGCGACGGTTGCTCGGTCGAGAGCTGTAGACATCCACGGTGATGCCACTGCTGAGCTAGGTTCAGCAACTCCTTCATTGCGCACCGCCGGCTGCCATCGTATTTTTGTCCTCGCATCG
Organism: Sipha maydis; assembly: GCA_034509805.1. Taxonomy (NCBI): domain Eukaryota; kingdom Metazoa; phylum Arthropoda; class Insecta; order Hemiptera; family Aphididae; genus Sipha; species Sipha maydis. The sequence goes on from JASXSY010000305.1 coordinate 183,552, forward strand.
CCCGACGGACCCTAGTCGACCCCACGTCCGTCCGACATCGTACCTATCGGCAAAGCGACGACGTAGTCCTTTTCGATGGCCTCGTCATGGATATGACGGCATCCGGTTCGTTTGCCATAAGTTGCTTCATGTTCCTTTACGGCAGTGGTGTGAAAATCCTGCAGCCGCCGTTTCAGGACTACTTACGACGTCAATGGATGAAAGCTGCAACGTCCGTTGCCATCGTTCCTGCGATAGCCGGTCGGTCAAGTCCTCTATTTTATCACGCTTGTTTGTGGATTTATACCTATATTTATAACTGTATAATATTATCAAACGGTTTTTATGACATATTCAATATTTCTTGTTCACGCGTAAAAAAATATGATGAACCATTGTCCAATGGTAGTACAAAAATAACTAAATTTTTTCCTTGCGTTTACCCAAAATTGTGATTTTGCTGCCACTCCCCGTTAGCAGATAAACTAATCATTTCGATGATTCAAACTTATGACAACTTTAACGATAAAATCCCTCTTGTGTGTGCCTGTCAGTACTATAAGCTATATTTTAAAACTCCGCCGGTGTTGTATCGATTAAATTTATTAGAATGTATATAATATGATATATCTATTAAAGAAAGGATGTATCAACATTTTTAATTCAATTGAAACTTAAAAAATATATAATTATAAATATTCCTAAATTAAGTTAAAAATTTATTTGTGAACAAAGTGATTTGTACTACGTGATGAACACGGAAAAATATGATCTAAGATGATTTTCATTGCATATTTTTTCAATTTATATAAATAACAAAAATAATTTATTAGAGTTAGGGTATAATGATAAAATTTTGTGAATTATTTAAGTTCGACACATTTATCTTATTCTAAGTAACACGTAGAAAAAAAAAGATATATTATGAATATTTTTACTAATAGTAGCATACTTATTTATTATAAAACTAAATAGTTCATGAACATTTTAACGCGAAATAAATGGAGCCCAGAATAGGAAAGATTTATTATGTTAAATCATTTTAAACTAAAATATTTAACGAGTTATACCTTTAATTGATATTTAAAGAATAATAAATCTTATAGTTATCACATTGAATACTCTAAAATATTTTATTGATATCACTCAAATCAAAACAATAATTTGATTTAGAAAATGAATTGTAAAATACATTGTGCTTTTAAAATATTGAACCATCTATAATCGAATTATATGTAATATATATTGTGTACTTAATATAAACTATAACTTTTTATAAGTTTTTACATTCTATGACAAATTTGGATTTTTTTTTTGACACTTTGTATTGTATTTTTAGTGAATATCCGTCAATTTCAATCAGTTCTGTACTTTTTCTATTCATAATAATTTAATAATAACTGAATATAAGTTGAGTACAAAAAGACCGACTCATATAGATATGTTGATATGAAGTTGGAATAAACTGTTATGGTTTAGTATTTAATATAATATTGGATTATGAACAATTTATATAGTCGTTCACTGTTCTTGGATTTTTTTTTTATATTATAAATAAAAAACAGTTTATAACACAAGTCAAATCATGGAATTATAATTAATATTTATAATTTTGGGTAAAATAAAAATAAAATAATCTTCATACAAAATAATTATTTTTGATTCCGACAAAAAAGTTCATCAAAATAAGTCGACACGGAGTTGTGATTAACCATATAGCTATCAACTTGTTAGCCATTGCTCCATTTAAATACAATTCGAAGAAATTGAGTCAAGTGTAATTATCTGATTGGTACAGTAATACGAAGTAAATAAACTGTGGAAAAATAAACAAAGAATGAGAAAATAATTATTTTAATAAATTATGTTTTGTGTATAAAAGTCTAATCGAAATTTGCTCAGATACTCAAAGATAACATTATTAAAATCGTTCAAATATTTATATTTGTTTGAGTTACTTTACGTAAAATTCAAAATATAATTATATTATAAGAGCGGTCGAGCATATTTTGCATAATGTTTTCATAATCAAAATATTTTTATATAGTTTTATATTTAACTGCCATTTATAAGGTGTTATATGAAAAAGGAATTATTATAAGAATAAAAATAATTCAATAATTCTTTTTCTAAACTAATTAAAGGGTGCAAATATTTCGTTTACTTGTTTTTTTTAAGCTTTTTTTGTACAGCTTTAGACTATGAAATTACACTAAAACAAACAAATTGAGAAACGAATATTTACAGAGAAATTTCTATTAGGAAAATATTTTAGAGCATCTCTAAAATATTTACTTAATATCATAATGTAGATCTTTAAATTACGCTATAACATAATAATGAAATGCTATGAAAAGATTCGAGTTCAAAGGGATTTATTGTTCTACGAAATCTTCAAATTTCTAAGCAAATCATTATCACCTTAAGCACATCGGTGCTTCTGTGAGATTAGAAAATCGAATTTGAAGCAAATTAGTTACTATTGATTACTGGTAGTATATTCCTTGTGTTAAACCGTATCTCGTCAAACTTCATAGAAAATCTCTACTTGATCATAACTATAAGGTGAAATGTCCTAAAATATGCGATATAATCATGCCAGCAGTAATATCAGTAACATATCATCATTATATTGCCAGATGGTATTTGTATTATATTCTATATACGATTATAATTCAATGGTATTGAATTTAGCGGTTGAACGGCAGTGGTCATTAGATATGATTCGTTTCCGATAAAATAATTGTATACGCTTTTGATTCTAAATAAAAAATTCTTTGGATATTTTAGTAACAATATCGTTTTACTATGCATTTTTATTTTTCAAATATTAACAAACATGCTATAGTAGTTATTGTTATTTTAAATGTTAGGCATGGAAAGGGAATTTTAGTAACCGCAGGGATCGTACGTTCGACGTCGACTCGTAAAAAAGATTTCGAAAAATCATCAAATTTGAAAACTATTTAAATGAAAATTAATGAACATAATTAAATATTCCGAATTTTACACATTCCTTTTCATTTGTTTGTCAACATTTAAAAATAACCACTATGATCTAACGAATATGATAAAACATTGCGTAAATATTAATCTGGGAGTATTCTAGAACAAAAATATTGTAATTATTTATTATAAGTGTTATAAAATACGGTATTTGATGGTTAATTATAGTGAATTATGAAGAAATTGTTGGGTACAATTTTTAAGTGTTTTTATATTAATAATTAGACTTAATTTACCCATATTTAATCTTGATTTTTATGATCACAATGCAGTGTCTTTAACATCAAAGGTCATTTGTTTAAAACAAAATTAGTTTTTTAACATTTGAATTAAAAAATAGAAGTAATAAAAACCATCCTTTAAATGATTTCAGTGTTTTCGCTTTATAAAATGAAAAAATACTTAAAAATATACGAAATACATTAAATAATAAACAAAATGTGATTATACTCAGTACAAAAATGGAGTTCACTAGAGTCATTCGTATTTTAATTTGATAAAAATATCACAAGTACAACTTTTGATACATATTTTAATAACTTAATACTTTTCCACTATCGTTGTTTAATAATAACTCAATTAGTCTTACCTTTTATTTTTATTTTTTTGTCTCCATTCAAATAGAAACATTTAGTTTTTAAGTTTTTTCCTTGGTTAATTCTATAACGTTGAATTTATCATTTTTTAATACACTTATGCTATTTAAAAAGTTAATCTTCATAGATTCATTAAATCACTACAACAAAGCATAATGAAAGAAATTATGTAAACACGAGAAAACGTTTTTTTAAAAAAAAAAAAAATTGAAAATTATATAATTTATCAGTATTTAAATTTTAGAATTTATTTGGTTTAAAATGTAATTTATACTTGAAAATGTTAGTTATAAAATATGTACAAAAGATTATACAAAAAATGTTAGTTATAACAAATATGATTAATTTTCACTTCGAATTTCATAAAGTTATCTATTGTATACGTGCATTTTATCCATTTCATTTACGATAGCGTATCATCATTCCGGTAATTATCTGGACCACTGAGGCACAAGAGAATTATATCGTAATGCGAAACAGTAAAAATATCAAATTTCAAACAAACCGCGTCTTTACCGGTATGCTACGAACGTATCTCGTAAATCCGTTCTGGAATTTCACACTAAAACGCACGCGTGCGACCGGCTAACAAACGGTGATAAAAATGTGCGTGGCTCATAAAATTATCGCGTGACATTTTCTCGTCATTAACCGAACGTACGAATAGTGTATTGTAGTTGTACTTTGCATTGTTCTCGGCGAATACAGAAGACGGGGAAGAGTGGGAAATTATAATTACAATAATAATAATGAACGAAAAACCCATTTCATCCGAAGCGTTTATACTGTCATCGACGACGAAATACTACGTCGTTGCAGAATAAATTCAGGGTCACCGTTTTTACAGGAAAAAACAAAAAGTAAAAGCAAAAAAAAAAAAAAATAAATAAAATACCACCAGCGGTGGCGTTGTTAATATCGAACTTATCTCTCACTTCCGCGTGCCTCTTTTGTACACGACTCTTGGGCGTGTTGTTATCATTTCACGCGTTTCGCACACACCGCCGCCGATTGGAACGAACGATGTCGGCGCGTACACTTTAAAAATTAATGTTATGTTCAAATCCGATAGCGGAAGGGTTAATGCGAGGTGGCTGGCGAGTTTTTGTACGACAAACGCACTTGAAATTTCATTAACATGCTTGTTTATAAGTGCATCGCCACTGTGGTCCCGGAACATAATAAATGTTCGTCTGGCTCTCTGTGCACTATATCACGTATATTATACGGTCGTTTGTAGGTAGTCGTGTCGTTTTCGAGTGCTATGATTTTTTAACGTTCTATTTCACGTGAAACGTTTTTCGAGATTTTATCATTTACGCGATTGACGAATTAAACCGATCAATTCAAGATTCGTATTGCACGGAATTTATTAGACAACACTAAAACGAATGGGTTGTATTTATAAAATTAATATTTATTTATTTTTGTTTCTACGGTTGTTACACTAGAATTTGGAGTGGATATTTTCTAAAATATTTATTCGTAAACTGTGAAAATATTCTAATGGTAGCAATGTTATATTATAGAATACGGTTCAATAATAACTAACACATTGTTCTAAATTTCTGGTGAACATAATTTTTTATGAAATGTACAATTTATTTAAGGAAAATGTAATTTTTATTATAATTAATTATTATACTAAACAGCATATAATGAAAAAAATTATAAATGTTTAAGTAAAAAAATACAACTATGACTATATCTGATTAAAATTTAAATAGCTAATCGAATAAAAAAACTAAATAAGTTTAAACCACTACAATATTTCAAGAAAATGTTTATGTCTATGAACATTTTAAACTTATAAACAAGGACATTAATAAATTATCTAATACAAATGTGTGAGATGAGTATTTAATTAGAATTTAATTAAGTATTATTGATTTTTATGTTATTATACATAGTATATTAATTATTAGTAGAATATTAAAAAATTAAATTTTTCTCGATATTATTCTGCTCAAAGACCCTATTAATTAAACTAATTGTAATATGTATTGAAGTTTTAAAAATTGATGATAAGAATTACAGTTCAGGATTATTTTATTTTTGATGAGTATTTGCAATGATAAAAAATACTATTTTATTAACGCTATTGTCAATTATTTTTTATTTTTCTCAATTTTGGTTTTTAAAAACTCCATTACATTATTATAATTCAAAACATTATAAATTGCATGGATTATTTAATTTGTAAATGCTTTTTTATGATACAAATACTTTATAAATGACAAAAAGTGATCTACTAATCTACGACCTTTGTCATTGCATGACCATATACACATATTATATATGACACATAAATGCATTGATTTAATTTAAAAAATAGTAAAAATAACATAAAAGCTATTAACAAATACGTTTGGTACGAAATTTCTTATATATTTGCATTGCGATTTTACATTAAATAAATATAAGCTGATTAAAATATTATCCATCATCAACATTATCGAATTTTCTGAACGGAAAAAAAAATGTCAACAGCAGTACTTTTTCTTATATAATTAATACATATTTAATATATTGAAATATTAAGTAATACAAATAATTAAAAAAAATTTAATTTCGATGGAATTATTTGTAATTATTTTACTTATTTGATGGGAATTTTTCCTTAAAATAGGTATTTCAAATTTTATTGCAACTATAAAAACAATTACATTTACTAAATTTTATTATAAACATATGTACCATTTTTCTTATTAATATAATTAGAATGAAAATACCTATTATGTATTGTAATTTGTTTTGTAATTTTTGTAACACATTTTTGTAGAAAATTTATAGTAAAAATGCATAATATTCTTAACCAAATAATAATACAAGTATAACAATTTTTTCAAATGTTTCAGTATTTTTCCCCTCGTAATGATAATGATAAATTAAAGTGTTGGATTATATTCGTTTAGCTAGCATAGACGTACGAGGTGTATAACGGAACGAACCATAATGTTAAATACGTTGAAAACGCAACGGCCAATAATATGATTTACATTATTGAAATATAGACAACGGAGCGGAAGCAAAGGCGTGTGCTCATAGTGAAAGTTATCGCTAGATTTAAATCCGCTATTGGACCACGGATTTTATTGTGTTATAATAAGTGTGATTTTCATTATACAATTTTTCTCCATAAATCTTCGAGCAACAATATCTGAAATATGCAAACATTAAAATTCCTTACCATTAAAAATATAGAAACATTGCGTAGTATCTAATACTTTAAGTATAGGTTACCAAATATATAAAACATTAAAACGTTTAAATGAAACGTTATGAAGTTGTGTTAAATATTTAATTCAATTTGGTTCAAAAGAATGAATTGGAAACTGATATAATAATATTTTAAAATTTTATTTTTATATAAAGAATAACTATTATGAACATACCAAAAAAGATAAATATATATATATATATATATATATATATATATATATATATCATAAATACGTTAAATCGTATTCTTGAATCATCCATTTTTATTCCACCAATAATCGGTTTACCGTTTATTATTTTCTTTCAACGTTTCGTATTATTTTGTTTGGTCGTTACGTACATGTTTTTTTTTTTTTTTTTGAATTATTATCGCCATCATTAATATGACACTAATAAATTGTAAACTTGTATCCGCAGCAGCCAACGGGATTCGACGTTTTATATCGTTTTTAATGCGTTGTAGTTATAACGAAACGAAGGTCATATTTCGATCGCGACTGTAACGTAGTTACAGTACATCCTATCGTGTTCGAATTTTTATGCGTTTGTCCATTTATTGTAGCATTAATTCCGGCAGAGGATGCACAGGACGCAATAAAAAACGATACGCCATATAATACTATACTATTGTGATGAAGTTTAGTTTCAGATTTCAATATTGCATTAAATAAATCTGTATAATTTTAGAACGAATCAAGTTCATTATGTTGTAACAAATCATATATATATGTATATACAAAAATATATATATATATATATATATATATATACAAATTAAATATCGTTTTCCTGCACCCTTTAGCTGGTGGTCATTTCCCACGAAACCCATTTGTCCAATCCGTAACGTCAATATTTCAAATATTATTTCGTTGTTGCTCTTAGGGGATTATAACCATCCCTCTTCACCATCTGAAATGATAGTGCCAAAGTCATCAACTATATTATATACTGGGCTCGGCGAGTGTTTCTGACGTTGAAATTATTATACGACCATTAGTTTACTTATCCACATCTCACTTAGAAAATCGTAATCCCCTATATAGGTTCAAATTGTTAACAATAATCTATCTGATAAGCAATACAAATTTATGATCGTTTTTTATACTTAAATTTGAAAACTATAAAACGTTCAAAAACTATTATAAAACCATCGTTTCTCCACCAAGTTTCATGAACGTATAAGGACATTTCAAGGGCGTATTTTTCAATAAAATAATAGTAATACATGTATATTTTTAATTGTTACTGATAAAAAAAAGAGGAATTAATATACTATAACTATAAGCCACTTGTTTAAATGATTTTTCTTTAAAAATATCTATCTTTAAAAATATTTGAAATTTGTATATTTATTATTTAATAAGTTTATTTATGCATTATTAGTTATTAAATATATTTATTAAAAAGTGCACATGAATTTACTACATCGTAAAAGCTTTGAACTCTAACTTGGTAAATATATACTTATATTTATCATTATAAGACAGGGATGGGCAACTGATGGCCCGCAAGCATTTTTTATGTGGTCCGTTCAACATTTCCAAATCACATCATACAATTTTAAAGTTTATCGTCTATACTCTATATTCTATATTCTATAATTTATATGTATAGTCTATCTTATCAATATAATAAACGTTATCTAGAATCGAACATCATTGTTTCTATCGACCTAAAAAATTAAAATAAAGGTAATTTAAAATTTCAATTTCTATTTTCTGACCATCAAAATTTAAATTTTCTAAAAATTATCCCCTCTTCTAACTTAAAGTTGCCCATCCATGTTATAAGACATGTTGTCAACACGTTCTGATTAGTGTATAAGAATGGTTTGCATAATCATTTATTATCTTCAATATAGTGTGGTATCTCTGACAAACTAATGTAATTATAGTGGATGGATATATAACATTTTTGATTTTATGATTTATAAATATGAAAATATATTATTTTATTTAATTAGGTATAAAAAAAAAAAAAAAAAAAAATGATATCATTTGTATGCATTTTTGTGTCATCATCATTTTTTTTTGTAATTCTTTCGTATATTGAATGTAATATATTTCAGTAAGTTCATGTAACACGTAGTATAACTATTTAACATTTATTTGCACATATTGAATTGTTACAGTGGAAATTCATCAGAGTAATTATTTCCTATACAATGAATACAATTTATATGATAAATGGAAAAATTGTATTAAAACGAGTTTAAAAAGGAATTTAAATTCATTTTATGTGACGGCTTCTATAAAAATGTAAAAAAATTATTCATTTCGTAAATGGAATATAGATGCCGGTGGCGATTTTAAACTTAACATTTTAATTTAATGAAATCATAAAGTTCAGCGAAAAAAAAATTCAATATATATATTTAATTAAGTGTATATCATAAGTACGTTTATAAGCAACGTCCTCTGTAGTTTTAAGTGATAAACGTGATTAAAACCTATGCCCATCGTTTGCACTAATTATTATTCCAGATTATGATTACCACTGCCAAAAATTAATATAGATCAAATTGAACAACATATTATTGTACCTATTTAACTAGCGTTCAATAGGAATGGGTGAAGTACATAACATTTTTAGAGGTCTGATATGAGTCAAATTGGAAAAAAAAACACATAAATCATTTAAAAGTAATTTCATTTCTTTTTAAGTTGTTAAAAAAATGAATTCCTATAATACCGTATTACATATTTGTATTCTGTACTCGACCAAAGAAAAAAAAATGTTCAGAATGATTAAAAACAAAATGCTTGAATCGTACATGCATTCTTTTCAGGTTTTTTCAATTTTCTTCTCTAGAATGGTTATCAACGAGACTTAGAATTTGTATTATTTGAATTTGTTTTTTTTCTTTATTTTTAACACTTAAGTAATTTCACCGAAATATGTTTTATTTTTTATGTATTACACACATTTTTTTCTCATTTGTATATAATAGCACATTTTGAAACATAAATTGAAAATATTCGATATAATTTCGAACCATTCCAATAAATGTAATTTGTATAAAATCCATATATTTTAAACTAAGTTTAGTATTTTAATTTTAATTCTTGGTAAATAATGTTGTTTTTTGTTATGGTGATAATAATATAAAACATTTATTTTTCATGTATTCGATCGACATATAATATTGTTTGTTTAAAAGGTTCTTGATATTTATTTTTCATATTATGAATATATTATAGTACCGCATATTTTGTAGCTGTTGAGTGCATATTTGTCCACATATATTAATAGTTTTCGGTGCTACAATACTTCATGACCCCGATTTTTAACGTGGAAAATCGAAAAATATAGCGCACGGATCAATGAGATGAAGTGTGCGGACAATACTATGTAAACAATTAATCTCTACTTGTATAAATAATATGAGTAAATATCAATGATTTGTGGGTAAAAGCGTAACTTATTGTCTATATTTAAATGTAAACGCGTATACTATTATGTGAATACGGAAACGACTAGTTTCAACACAAATAATGACGGAGAAAAAAAAAAACATCGTTCAACTTTTAACAATACAAGTAATACGGTATTCTCATCAGCATAACAATAAAAATCTGCAGGGGTTTTGTATACGTTCGTAAAAAGACTGTTTTTATTGTAGTACTGTCATGGTGAAAAATAATTGATAGGAGTAAATATTATTTTAAACATACCATATGTATGCACAATGCCATAGCACTAGTGTAAGTAAGGTTGGTGCAAAAGTTAACACTCTACAATGATTTATATAGAATACAGTTTCTTTTTTTTATTAAAAAAGATGACTGACATATTATTATTTCGTGAGAAATTGAATGCGATCCAATCAAAAAATGTATTATTTTTATTTTTGAGCAAAGGGTAAATTATCATGTATTACGTAATTTGACGTGGTAAAACAACACGTTCGAAAAAATAAACATAAACAGACTTTGCCGTCTCACATCTGTAAAATGGAAAAGTCACAATTTGTGAAAGATGGTCAGATCCCGAAATACATACTTATACACGATCATGCTCTAGAAATAATCATAATCACATACAAATATCAACCAGGAGAACGTTTACGCTGACCAATAACAAAGCACATATATAATTTGATCATTTAATAATTTCAACGACCTTTCTAGATGCCCAATCAAACGTCCAGATCTTCATAGGCTATCATTGGAATGGTTCGTTTGAAAACCATTATCTTAGAGAAATATACCTGAATAACAGTAAAACAGTGTCAAATCGTAGTAACAGACATCAATAGCGGTTCAAACTCGTCAACTGGTTATCGGCATCCATATATTCCCCTTCGTGTAAATGTTGGTCCAACGATACTTAATTATGTGGGGCCAATCCCCCCTACATTTTCACAGAAACCCTCGTACTCAAAAATTCTACCAAACAGAAACAATGCTACTATTTAACCTGTGTGAACCAACAGATTACATACATCCAGCCAACTCAACAAGCACTATTGACCAAACAGAATCTTGACACTATATAACACACTCTCTTTAGAAAAGAAACTTTCAAGTAATTTCATCATTCTTAATTACTTTCCTAAACCAACAAATTGCTTAAAATTTCTGCATTCAGAAAAATCTTTTATTTGATAATCTATAGGCTTCGGGCCTTTCATCAAATTAAAGAGAGAAGATATTCCATTTTTCACTCTCATTTTGACTAATACTTTTTCATTGTAAGACACTCGAATTCAAATTATCGATAGACTTTTAGGATAATGGCTATTGAACATTAATTTATAACTAGCTACCAACAACCATCAGATTAGTCAACGTCCTATATTTATTTAATTATAACTATCGTTTTTTGGAGAAATTGTCTCATAGATCTCACGGATAAATAGAATGTCAATCTGCTCATCGTTTTAACCTACCATCTAGTTTAATAGACCGTATATATCCGTATATCATCCGGTGATAGAAAGCGTTCGGAATCTAAGACCAATGATCAACCAGACAGCTCCTCACTTTCAAGGCCAATCACCAATCCATCGAAGGAGGAATCACCAGAATTCTGAAGTTGTAGCAAAATAAGTAAAGCTTGTAGTCACATTTTAAAGCCAAAGTCTAGATTCAAGACGGAAATACATTCCTTAAGGTGGGTGACCCTGGCACCCCCATGTTTGAATTTTTTATATTTTTTTTAATCATTAATTGTACTATAATTTGTACCAACAATTTCAAAATTTGTACCTATGTATTTCAATGGAAAACATCAATTTTTCCGCTGGGGTGCCAGGGTAACGTTACCCCAGCACCATAAAAACTAAATAATACATTTTTTTTTTTTTTTCATTAGTTATACTATAATTTGTACTGCTTAGTACAACCATTTTCAGAATTTGTACCTGAAAATTTCCCCCGGAAAAATCTATTTTTCCGCTGCTACCACGAAGTACATTATTCAGCAACACCAAAACTAAATAATGCATTTTTTAATTTTTTTTTTTTTCTTTATTTGTACCGACAAGTAGAAATTTAAAAAAAATTATTATTTAGTTTTGGTGGTGCTGGGGTAACGTTATACTGGCACCCCAGTGGAAAAAGTAAGTATATAAAGTAAGTTATCAGTATGTATCAGAATGTAAATATTATTCCAAGAGAATTAAAACGTCATTCGAACGGCCGGCATTTTATATTTATATATCTAATAATGTCATTAAAATTATACATATAGTTAATAAGTTTGTAACATTTAGTGAAAATCGTGATCATTCTTATCTAATGTAATTTATAAACTTTCAGTTTTCGAGTTATAAACACATCAATATAATAAAATATTTTTGAACATATAGATATTTATTTGCTTGAATAATATTAGTTTTGCGCCCAGTATATTAAGTATGAATAAGACAAAAAACATGATCGGTTGGACCGGATTGAAAAATTGCGTTTATATTATTCATTAATTTCTGTTTTTGAGCTATACTTTTTATCGTTCATGTTGTTCAAGCATCACCACTCAGTACATAAGTATGTGCCGTACAATATTATTGTCTAATGGTTCCCAACCTTTTTTTATATCTATGAAATACTTGTATATTTTAAAAATTTTTTATGAACCACTTGTCTTAATACTTTTTTTTTTGTCCATTAACAAATAAAATGACATTATTTTATATTTATTTTATTGTATATAGTATATATATATATTTTTTTATATTTAATTTTATTTATTTAAACTACATAAATGCATAAGAATATAATGTACAAAACAAGATCCTAGACTTATGATAACAATATGATACATTATGATAATTCAACGTACGCGTGAAAAATCTCGTTAAAAAACATCGCGAGGTGCAGTTCAATGTACCATAGTACGGTTCATTCGAAATACAATCACTGTTGTTATTTAAACTATTAAAAATAAAAAATAACAACGATAATTCATCGAAAACTAAATATTTATTAATTGCAAACCGTATTCAAATTGGAAACAAAACGCGTGCGCCGAGTGCGCTCTGTACAGTGGAGTGTTCACGAACGACTCTTTAATAATATCAGTCGTAAATCACACGAACGCCGCGCCGCAGTCAATGCGTACAAATGCATTATAATTGGACGTCATTAATCATTCGTCTGCATTAAATAAATGCGCGATTAGAAATTAAAAAATTGAAAAATAAAACAACAAAAAAGCGGACTCCTATGGTTGGCCACTTGTTTCGCTCGGTCCGCGTCGGCGCACGGCTGTGCTGCCAATTACGATCACTGTAGTGGACTGCCGCGCGGAGGAAACGCAACGGAATCGTTCGCCTATCACGTGTTTCTGTATCCATGAGTGCCACTCAATCTATATCACCTAAGCGTGATTAACCGCCAAGACAAATTACGCCCAACACCGATGCGGATCCATCTTTCACCGTTTTGCACGATAATCATTAATCCACTGTTAATTATTGCCATCACAATCTGTTCGATATTCTACTGAAACCGGAGCGATGGCGCGGTGTTAACTTGCATACGATCATGGTTACGAAAACAATTATTTGCACAATGCACGCCCCGAAGGCAAAGGCTCGGGTCGGCACGACGTGGAACCCGGCGTACGTAGCGCACTTCAACGGTATTTTATGTAAACCACGTGAACAATGCGACGACCGATCTGCGACCACTGGCGGATTTTACGACAATACAGGAGAATCTTGGTGCAATGATGTTCATATCGTTTAGTCAAATCGCCCCCATACTCGCCCGACAGTGTCGTCAACTCTGCCTACTCCTGAGAAAATATACCAGCCCGCGGCTATATAGCAGTTCCTTCTCGTGCTTCTCGTCAACTTCTACTGATCTCGGTCTCGGGGTTAAGGTTCCGCCATTCTCGTCCCTTACACGACCCTCTGCCTCTCACGTGTGTAATACGTTTATGCTAGAAAACAAATAGAGCAATATTAGCGCGAGATGGAGGAGATAAAAGATTTCGCCGAAGGCCAACACAGCGACCTCCTCGTAATCGCATTACGTTTCCACGCCCGTTTTGCTGTATACTCGCTGTATAGTAGTATACACGCGTGAGTGTATTCATGTGTATTCGTTAATGTATGTATGTGTGCTTGTTAATGCATGTATGTGTGTGTGTGTTGCAATGCGACGATGGTGGCAGGGTCAGATGTTCTATTCATCGTCGCCATCGTCGTAAGCGGCTGCCCGGAGGGGAATCGCCGACCAAAACGAGATTACCAATTGGATATACACACTTCTCCACTGCTGCCGTCACGGTCGCCACTTCTTCACATATCTCTGCGATCCGCTACTAACGAGACACGACCTTTTATACTGCTCTTTCGATCGCAGGGGAAAACAAAAAAAAAATAAAATAAAATAAAATAAAAATCGTTATTACTACCACGCAACCGTATTCCTTTAGGTTTTCAACTCATCCCTTGTTTTCATATACCTGTACTATATTGTCACTATATTAGCTGCTTTTCGTGACAACGATATCGTATGGACCTGTATTATATTCCACGGTAGGTCTGGTCAAAAGTAAGATGATCGCTGTCAATTATACACGAACCAATTGTGATAAAATATCAACTCGTTTTATTCGTACGATAATATTTTTTATTGAGTTTTTATTTCAGAACCATTTAATATTTATTTCTGTGAAGAAATGATTATTTTCTTACGGACTTAATCAAATTGAAAACTTAATTTTATACCATCAACTTAATTTAGAGCTACCTATATCTTCACTCTTGGTTCAGACCTATGATTATCGAAAATATGATAATATAATATTGTTGGTTAACATTTCAACTGTTTTTTTACAGTTCATCGATATATTAGTGTAGATTATCGTTTCTTAATTCAAAATTCATAATCGAACAGAAAAGAGATTACGTCTGTAAAAACAAAAATTGCACGGTTTTGTATGAAAAAACGTTTATTCTTGTATTTTTCTTTTAATCAAAAAACATCGCATTACGTACTACTTATAAAATATTTTTCCTCCAAAATGCATTTGCAAGTTATGAGTTCTAAAGGGGAATTGTAAGTTCCTACTCGAGAGTAGCAGGTAAACAATTACATACGTTAGTTTCTACACGGTAAAAATCAGATACATACGTTAGTTCCTACACGGTAAAAATCAGGTACGTATGTTAGTTCCTACACGGCGGAAAAAATTAAAAACGTATATACACAATGAAATATGTATACACGAAAAAACCGTATAGCAAACTTATTGAGACATTCTGTACTAAATTACATTGAAGTGCCACAGTATAAATATATAATAATTTAAATTTGTTATTGAAACATTATACGTCGGTAAGTATATCTCACTAATATACATTCAAATATACTTAATTTAAAGCAAAACGTATACGAAATTACGGGAAAATACGACAAGCTACAAGCTGATAATAATATACCGACTTGACGTAGAGTAAAAGATAAAATATCTTATATTATCTATATTTTTTGACATATAAAATGTTTATGACTTTTCATTACGTATAAAAATGATACAAAACTTGATTTTGGTTTGATAATCTATACATAACAAAATGTAGGTACATATTTTTATTTCATTTAAAAGTTTTGTTAGTAATGTTCGAAACATCCGTGTGTCCGTACATATCTGTATATATTCGTCACAATGAGCGAGAATGTACGATTTTGTTAAATTTTTAAGTTATAGATAAAACCTTATAAAATATAAAATTTCACATTATGCGATTTTTTTTTATTATTTTTTAATCGTCATATATTTATTTTTGAAAATGTGTATGTATAATATGTACCCTTATCAGCCGTGTAGGAATAAACATACGTACCTGGTTTTCACCGTGTAGGAAATAACGTATTTTTTTTTTTTTTTGTACCTGCTACTCTCGAGTAGGAACTTACATTCGCCCTTTCTAAAAGCGATGAGATATTTTAATGGGAAAAACCGATTATTTTAAACACATTTTTATTTATTACTAGATTGAAATGAGATTTTTACTCATTTTATGGGTCATGATACTAAAAAGGATTGAAAATGATGGTGGTATAGAGACAAATATTGACCACTACGTTTGCAATTCGCCTTATTTTTTGCGTCTAAATACTACACAATTGATTTCTAATCAATAGCTGCCATTTTTCTGTTAGTGATGTATCTTATGCAATAATAGAATGTGTTGTATATCGTAAACGATTTATGTAAAGAAAATAATTTTTAACCATCGTTGCTATTTCGCAGTACGTAATCGTCGTATTATGATAAGACAAAGAAAACAAATACCATGGTATGCTCAAAAGAAATATTATATATATATATTCACATGCAAAGTATGTAATACAACATATACTGGCACGATCATTTATCGTTTACTGGAAGGTTATTATGGTATATTAGAATAGGGCCGTACGGGAATACAGAGTAGCACGACAAATTCAAACGAATCAGTGAAGTGAAACAAGTAACAAAATCATGCACAGATAAATAACAGTTTTTTATTTTATTAATTTTTATACTAATTTTTTTATTTTTTTTGTAAGAAAGTTTCAAAGAAAACGTCGTCACCAAGAGTTTAAAAAAAAAGTTCACGCACATTTTGTGTGCTGCATAATAATCAATTACGGTAAAGTTTTTGTGTAAATTAAAAAGTTTAATGCACGTATTAAATAAATATATTTTAATATCTTTTATAAACTATAGTTTCTTAGACTTATTGTTTGTATTCCGAGAGAATGTAATATTTCTTTGATAATCGTTTGAGATTATGTCCATTAGGAATTTTTCGTAATTATTTTTTTTTTTTACCTAACTAAAAATCGTTTTTTATATTATTCGACTTGGAATGAGATTAATTATGAATAATAATTAGATATTTTGTTTTATGAATTATCATGTATAGTAAAAGGAAAATATTTAATTGCATATTACGAATTAAGTTTTTTCTAACTATCTAAATGTTTGGCTAGATATACGTAATAGACCTGAAACATACATATTATTTTTGTGTCGCATCGATTCTTTTCCTACTTATAATTTCAATTGAAACTTTTATATCACTATTTTATGTATATTTTTCATTGTTAAGTGTAGCACAATGCAGTTATACACATTACATAAAATATTGGTAAATTTAAGATATGAAAAAATAACAAATAATATGATTTATCTTGGAATATAAGAATTGATTTGGGGTAATTGTAAGACCAAATTCAAAAATAAAAAGTATCATTAGCCAACTCTATAAATACAATGTATACTCGATAAAAAAGTTTAGCTCTAGTACCGACATAGTTGTTTTTCAATTTATCACGCTATGATTCAAGAGAGAAAATATTTATATTTTTATTATTTTATTAACATTGTATTTTAAAGTCTTGGATGCATGATGTTATAATAATATTACGAATATTAAAATAAAGTATGCATTAAGAATGCTGTTGGAAAACAAATACAATTTATATTATATAGTTGAAAATCGAATCAGGACAGCTATTAATATCTAATTTATTTTAAAATTTCTGAATAAATTATATGTATGATTATGATCCAGTAAATTAATATAAAATTGTAAAAATATAAAAACGTTTATTTTAAGTGTATTTCGATATTTGTATGTATCGTTATCTATGGATATACAATAGTTTTTGAATGTAAAAATGTATATAAGTCCACTACAGGATGGATTCCTATACGATAAGAGAAGAAAAACAAATGTCACAAACAATATGCCAGCTTTATTTAATAAAACTCACATATAAAGTCAATAAAAATGAAATAATGTGAAAAAATACCAAAATGTAAATTGTATGGAAGATAATTCTCTGAGCCCTAAAGCGACAATATTAGCATTTTGTTTAAATATGGTCATATGGTCTCATCTGTTAATTTTTTATACATCTTAAGATGTATTATTATTAAATCTCTATCCTTCCAAAGTAATATCCAATTATTTTGTTATACACAACGGGTAGAATTGGAATTACCTTGATAAACTATTTAGATTATAACATCTTATATTTTATCATATCTAGCTATTTGTGTAATAAAAAGTATTTTGAAGTTATAGCCGTGCGCTCGTGCGCGTGCGTGTGTGTGTTTTCGGATAGTTTAAAAGTATATACGATTTTTACAAATAAAGTACCTGTAATGTATAATCATTATTTATGCACAGATATTAATATTTATAAATATCCAGTAGGCGTACTAATTTATTTTTATAAATAAATATAAGTATATTATGTCAAAAACGAATTCTGGGTAAAATATTTTGATTCAATTCGTAAGGTGTTGCAAGATGACTAAAATAGTTTATTTAAATGCAAATAATTGAATTCAACTATTAATAAAAATATTACGAATTTTTTTTATTATTGATTTGCGAATAACCAAATTTGCTTATTTTATTATCTTTATATTTGTAAAAATAATATTATTTTTTTTATTTTTATCTGTATCTAGATAATTTTTTAAAATATTTTATTTATCATATCTTGATTTCTTTTTTTTTCACTATCAAGACTCAACAATGTCATCGGAAAATTATAATTAATATATCGCATAAACGTGAATATTTCAGACTTGAGTTCGTTACGCTGATGTACAGCTAAATAAAAATATAACAAGGTGATATCTACATAACTGTAAATGTTTTCAGTTGAAACGCAAACGTAAATCATAATATATACGAGTAGGCGTATAAAAATAATTCATGACTATTAAGTATAGGAAATAGAATATTCGTGAGAAATGTTTTGGGGCGTATCCAAATGCTCCACAATCGCACAGTAAAATTCAATTTCCTTTATACGTGCCAATAAAACAATAACATTACTTGATAACAGAGTAAACATTAGTGGTTATATGTTTATTAATTTATTGCACACACGCAAACACAATTCAAACGATCGAATATTTTACAACAATTCATCATCATATTGTGATGACATTGGCATAGGTATAGAATAAAACAATTTTTTCATATATAAACAGTGTCATATTATAACTATTATTTTATCGTTACGTAGATGTTGTACAATAACAAACGAATTAATTTTTTTTTTATTTCTTTTTAACTTTAATTATCATTGTCTTTATTTTCAATACAACGGTTAGATCTATTTCGACTTCTAAAACATTATCGGATGACCGTGAATCATTACGAGTCATTTCAAGTTGTGTTAGACCAATTTTCTTTAATTTTCTACGGGTACACCACTAAGTTTGTACTTCGGAGAAACTAATTCACGGTCGAATTGTTAAATAATTATTTTACTTTGAGATTACTACACCTAGAGAGTTTCTAAATTGGTAGGCGGAATACGTTGTTATGTTCGGTGTCGTTGAAAAAAACTTAATTTCTCTTCAATAGCCAAAGGCGAATATCCTGAGGTCTCTTATTATAATGTTTTAACTACCTTTTATCGTACTGGCATGTGGTCCTATGTGCTGGCAAATTAAATTTATACACAAATAAAATTGTTTATTATTTTATGAAAATAGGTCAACAATTTATATTTTTTGTTTCATTTAAAAATACTTTTATCATTAAAAAGTCTTTAGTGCCTTTATAGTTACAACTGAACACACTTAGTGTTATAAAAAGATGATTTCTTTTCATACTTTTGATAGCTTTGAAACTGAAAAATTACAGAACACTCGTTTTAATAAAATGTATTATTTTTAGTTATATATTATAATAATACATTTTATTAAAACGAGTGTTCTGTAATTTTTCAGAAATGAAATTTTTTCAGAAATATTATTTCTTAACATAAACGGAAATCTAATATCAAGCACACATTTTAACATAAAGAATAATTTGCAATATTTTTGATGGTATAATTTGAGACACTGCAAAGACCAGCGAAAAAAAAAACATAGATTCTTACATTGTGTTAAAAAACAAGAGCTAGAATTCACATATATAATATATATATATAACAGTATGAAAAGTATTTTTCCAAACACATTTAATAATCTGAATATAATATCATGATGAATTCGGGATCGGCTTGAGTTCTGAAATCGTAGATGATTAAATTCGTAAGCTTAGAAAAATATAATTATAATTATTAATGTGTACGAAATAATAATAAGATACAAATTTTACACAAATAAATTCTACACGAACTTATTAAATAAACAATATATATATATATATATATATATATATATAGTAAAGGCCACAACGTATATTTGTGGACTTCGGCATACAAATCTAAATAACATAGAACATGAAATATGGTAATTTACTACGATGTTTCGCGATCTGGAAAACATTATTACAGTTGTCTAGAAAAAAAAAAACATTACGTTCATTCTATCTTTTGAAAAGATAAAAGAGAACCTATTACAAAACATAAAATGTGTGTATTTGCACTAGACGTGTAACTTCGACGGATCGTCGATTGGCTCCACACATTAATTGACCACCAAGCCACCGTCAATCAATAATGCGATGCTGATTTAAAGCACGTAAACGTATATGGGCCGGAAAGCCACACTTGCCCCGTTACGTAGGTGTACCAGGTAAATTTCAATTAAATTCGATTTCGTACTCGGTGACTTTAATCCAAAAATTGATCGGCAATAAATTTTATACGACTCCATATATTATTTAAATAACAAAAATAAAAAGAACCGGATGGGCCTCGCTCTGCTGTACAGTTAGGGGTGGAGTGCACCTCGCTTATAGGATAGGTCATAATTATAATGGATTTGTTAAATTTGAATGCAATGATATATATCATTGTATACGAATAACGATTCTGAACGGAGTTCATATGTTAGTCAAGAATATAATACAATGTTACTTATAAATATTATATAAGTATATTTTATTTTTAAACGAAAAATTTAGAAAAACCGAAAATTTAAATTGTCTATAAATAAGTCAAAATATGTCAAAATACATTGAAATTTTAACCATCTATAGAAAACGTCAATATAAAGATTTAATGATAATTTCAAGTTGTTGCGGTTTTTCGTTTTTGAGTTAGGGCATTTTGAAAAAACCGATATCATTTGTCAGTCTAGAACATTCTACATTATATTATATTTTACATGTAATTTTATGTCAATATTCGATGTTCAAACGCTTATAAAAAAAAATTGTGCCTATGGATTTTAATAATTTTTGAATGACATTAAGAACTACTTCTGTGGAATCTTCGATTAAATTTTCAAGTATTTTGTAGAAGCCAAATTTTTTTTATCACCGATTATAAAAAAAAAAATGTAAAAAAATCGAATATTTTAAATGCCTATAAGTGGCTTAAAAATCAATATAATATTTTGAAAAAAATATGACATAAAGGAAATACCAATCTTAACAGCTGGTAGAAATTTCAAAAATCTGCGACTTATACTTTTTGAATTATAAAAAATATTTAAAATCGTTTGAGAATAAATCGCTATTTTATGCAATTTCGTAAATATTTAAATTTCAAACAGTCATAAAATTTTTTCCTCTAATTCCGGTAGAAATTTTTTTAAAGATTTTTGAAGAGTAGCTTATACATAACCTCGTGTTAAAATTTTGAACCTTAAGTATGAAGAGAAAAAATTTTATGAATTTTTATCTACAAAATAACTTGCAAATTATCGTGATTTTTACATATTTCGTATAAATTGTAACTTTGAGCACTTATAAAAAAAAATTGTGACTTACGATTTTAGATTTTTTTTTATCAGTTAAGGAACAACTTATAAGAAACCTTGTATTAAATTTTCAAGATTTTCTAGGCAGCCAAAAAAATTTTATCGTTATTTAAAAAAAAAATACTTAAAAATATTGAAAATTTCAATTGTCTATAAATAGCTTAATAAAAGTCAAAATACTTTGAAAATTTAATGGTGTATAGAGAACGCTAATCTAAACATTTGGTGAAAATTTCAAGTATTTACATCGATTAGTTTTTGAGTTATAGCAAAATAAAAAATTTGATTATGTCAAAAACTGGTTTTGCGTAAAAACTCCCGTTTTTCCCAAATTTTTTTATGGTTTTTCCCGTCGCATTTAAAAAATATTGGAAATTTTTAACTTTTGACCCCCCAAAGTACCAAATAGATTCACTTTCCTTTCAGAAAAGTTGCTACATAAGGCAATCGAAGCATTTTTACTGCCCCAAAACGTGTCGACAGACACAAAAAAAAAAAAAAAAAAAAAAAAAAAAACACACATCATTGTAAAATCAATACATTCTTCACTCCGTTCAGAATCTAAAAAATTAAATTAAATAAATAAAACGTGAGTTGACCGGAAAACGATCACGGTCTAACTATTTACGAACCCATATGAATCCTGAAAATGTGGAACCAATCGCTATAAAAATATAACAGTATTATAATATGATATTATTTTAGTGACCATCTATAGGTATCGGTACTCGGTTTGGTGACAGATCGTTCGCAATGGTATGCAAATCCTATGGAAATAATTCTACGTAATGTAATCGTTCGTGCACTCCAAATCGGCAAATATGCGTAACGTATCGGACTGCGTGCTCCATGGTGCCGAATAAAATGTATAACAAACCACTATGCAAACGACAGTTTGATCCAACGCAAACGGTCTTCTGAGGCTGATACTAAATGGATCGACGTGAAGATTTATCAATAAATCACTTTTACGTTAATGTGTACACTATAGCTGTGCACCGTGTTTGTGTTACTGACCGGTGACCGAACACGTTAATTGTAGGTTTCGAACACGGACCGAAAATAATGGTGTCTCAGTATTGATCACACGATTGTATAACGCGCGTACATGGAATGGCCGAGGGACGCACGATAATCGTAAGGAACCGTAACATATTGAGTTTTATTATCGAAGAAGACGTTACATGGTCCGACAGGGGCATCGTTTCACATATTTTCATAGGATGCAAAACCAATATTGAAAGTATCAATAGTAATACCAGGATTTTTCGGTTTTTTACCCACTGCTGTTGGTATATAGTGTAATCATCCAACTTTTTGTTAACTTTACCACTTCAAATATTTCTTTTATATTTTTCGAAAAAATGTTATTCTTACATCCAATATTTACGCCATTATCTTGAAATAAAGTTCAACTGTCATCATTTCTAACCTTGAGAAGGTCATTTTTGGTTGATTTTACTAGTTCAATTGCGTTTTATAGTACAATGCTATCTGATTATAACTCACATGAAACACAGTGAAGTATTTTTTTTTCCACTACACGCAATAATATGATGAATTAAATGGTGGATATTCGCTATCGATATACACGTTATGTACTTATTTTCTTGTAGCTTTTATCGCTTTAATCAGTAAATGAGTCTGCTAATATTTTAAGTACTTCTTTGATATCTGTTAATCTAAGTTTAACTTTTTTTTTTTTTTTATATCAATCAAATGACCGTTTTGCATTTATTTATGTTTGTAAATGAAGTAATTTTACAATATTTTTTAATTTTAATTTTTATAAATAATTCATATTTTATCTGATTGTTCATTAGAAATGTACAAATATATAAATTTACTTAAAACCTATATTAGGATTATATTAAAGAGTAAGAAACATACATTTAGCAAATGTGCAAAATAATGAATGTCAATAACATGGTACATAATTTCTTTAATTTTAAATACAGTATAATACAGTCATTAATTTTTGACTGTATGTTATCTTGATAATTTAATTAGCAAGAGTTTTTGTAATTGAAGTTATCATGTGGTAACAGTCTATAGATATTTCATTTATTTTTAATGAAAAATCGAACTTAAAAAAAGTCCAACTCTTTTTTCAACTTTAATGTCTCTAAAAACTGGAAAATATCAACGATTTCCATGGTAATAATATCAGTTTTTTACGATCAAATTGACTGAGTTAATAATTCAATTAAATTACCTAAATTTACACCAAAAGTATGATGAAAAATTACCTCATTTTGGGCCTGATATAAATACTATGAGACTTGATGCAAAACATAAATAGAATACATCATACCATGTTCTACTTTTTACATCATCCATGAGCTAAATATAAATAAAATTTATAATTTACTGTTTAAATCTTGTTCCTTTGACCTCATAAATGTTTAAAATTATTAACGTTCCCTCCTTATACTTTCGTAATTCAATTTTCCTGGTGTTGTGCCAGCTAGCTTCTGAACCTGACTCTATATTTTTATAATACTATAATTTTTCCATTTCTACAAATAAAGGTATATCTGTCGGTAATAAATGATATAACATATTTATATTTTAAAAATGTTAGCAAAATCGTTATGTGCTCTTTTGAAAATATAGTTTAATATATTAAATTTTAAATATATGTATGATTACTTTGTATCAATATCATCTAAGCTTAAGTTATCGAATTTAAATACTATGATGACCTTAGATTCCTGTTATGTCTGTCCACACATCTTCGTATAAGAATAATAACAAAACATCACTATGTTGTTCGATTGTATTGTTTTTCGTACAGAAATCCATCATCTAATATGCTCATTTTAGTGCATGATGTATCAAAAAAACTTCAGTCTACAAAGAGTGTCACTCGATCATCCACTTGAACGTTATTGCATTTATAATTTTGCAATATTTTCGTTTTGAATTCATACTCTAGAAAGGTTTCAAAGTTCATATTTAATCAACGTGTCTTGTACGAGAGCTCGTCCTGATCGAAATTGACGGGTGATCGCGTACCTGTATGTGGTGTACGGATGCAGAACTCGCAGCGATATTAAAAAAATGAATTTTGCCATTAATGCACGCATCCTAACTGTCGCATAATATTTTTAGAAACCTCAAATATGGTACACTTTACGCGTGGTTCGTGTACGGCATAAACGTAAATGCCGAGAACCGTTTTCGTTAGTGGTGAATCGTTCCGTTATGAATACGTGTAAGATGAAAGGAATAGGGAAAAAAATGAAGTTGAAAGCCTACACGTGAAGCATATATACACGCAGTGACGACAATTTTTACCGTGATAAAGCACAATGACTGTGTAATATATTAAATCATTCCAATGAATCTAAAAATCGTCAAATTACAAAAACTAAAAACGTCTAATAAAACAATAGGGGTTTAGTTATTTCTCAAACGTTTTTAATATTTGTTGTGATGTGTTTTGAGATTTTCTATCTCGTCGCAAAAATGTTCACAACACGCCTTTATTGACCCTTCAGATTCGACACACATAATAGAATCAGCTGTCATTCAGACTTTCTGCATAATAATACGTCAATATTTTTCTACATTTAAATTTATTTTCGAGTTAATAATCTATCAAATAACAAACAATCAATTCCTTTAAACCTGTTTCGTTTTCATATGGTATTGCTATTTTATTTATTACATTATTATTATAAACGAATATATTTTAATCTTGAGTCTGTAGGGATTTATTTTTTTTAATATTGTACTATATAACGATACTGATTTTTACGAAAAGAAAACTAAAACATTTTATTGGTTACAGAAGATAAAAATAAAATAAATAAATAAATCCTATGATTATGAAATTTAAAACACATACCTACTTTTTTTCAATTGAAATTACTGATCATTTTTAGTCTGTATTAAGCAAATAAGTGTAGGAGGTAGGAAAAAAACGTCTTTTAAAAGAATAAATCTTTGTGACGTAAAGCCCGTTCATCATAAAGCTTCTTATATTCAGATGAGACTTACTTGATTTAGTGTTACATTTTTGTAATATTGTACAGATGACCAATAGCATAAATAATACGCATGATATTTAAATTTGTATTTATGTTAGAAAATAACCAATTTATCATTTATTATAATAATGATATTACTGTAAGCCAGGGCGAGTTATTGGATTCGGACGGAACGCATGTCAGGAAATTCATTTTTTTCGAAAGCTCCGCAGATATTCCCTCTGTAAGTCAATTGACGATATACAGCGAAATCGAATAGCTTGTGCTTGGCTGCTACATCGGCAGGATATGCACGTATTACCTATGAATATATCTACGAGCGCACCATGTGAGAAGGATTATTCCTGTTTTCATTGGTGTAATTAAGATAGGATCGAGAGTATTGAGTAATTTGATTTTGAATCAAAAAAAATACCCTAAAATGCGATTTCGTTTGTATTCACATATATGTGTTTTTCAAACAAAACATAGGAAAAAAATCGCTATTAAAATATTAATACTATTACAGTATTTTCTAGAAATGTTCACAGTTTGCAATACAGTGAAACAAAAAAAGTAATATATATTTTACGAGCTCAGGAACACTTGAAATTTCGTATTCTGGTCAACGTGAAACAAAAATCTGGCTCGGGAGTTCAGTGGGACAGTGTTGAGGACTAACAATCCATCTATATTATACAGAAAAGAAATATACAGTTTTAATAAACGTATTAATACAAGTATAATGGACTAATGTTTTGCAAACCTAAATGTTCATAAAACTTTTGTAGTAAATTTGATTATTTAAGAGTTGAATCATGGTTCATATAATAAGCACGTAAAAAGAAGTTTTTGTAATAACAAAATGATAACTGTTGACAAATTATTGGGCTTAAAGTCCTACGCGAACCGCATACATTTAGCCTTTTGTATATTATAAATGTATCTATTGTATGCAGCCACGGATTGCCTTTGTGTGAATATAAAATAATTGATATCAACATCGTGTTAATTTCTAATCTGTATTGCCAGAGAAATATCTTTACGCTAACATCACAAATTAAATACTTCTGGTGGTCGAACGTTCAAAGTCCAACGGTGTTTGAATATTCAAATATTCAAAATGTAGTCGGAGCACATTTATCGTAAAGTAAATTTATTTATTTCCTATTTGAAATTTCGAATTTTTTTTTCCAAATTAAAGCCTATCATTCTGGTAAGACAATGTATAACACAGAAAATCGATGATTTTATCGAACGAAAAATAGAGAACACACGTTAAGTATTCCAAAACTGTTATTACAATTCTGTAGGTTCACAAAAAGAACCGATATTTTTTTTTTAACGACAAGACATCATACTAACGAAAAACGGAGATGGATTGAAAGGTTCTGAATTTTGTTATGTTCACGATCGTGTTATACCGTTACTATGGTCTGTTACCTGAATAAACCGATACCGTATACCTCCTCTTCCGTAAGTCCAAACCATTTCAATCATCGGCGATCGAAAGATTCCGGTTATTTTTATCGCGTTCTACATCTGCGCGATTCTGGTGGAAGTCGTTTCCGCGCATCAGTCGCGTTTTTTTATTTTTCGGATCGATAGAAACACACGTGCGTGTCCGTTGACGCGTGATAATTCACTTGAGAAGCACGTGATGTTTAACGCGGGTCGAATGTACCAAAGTATGGCCTGTCAATGCAAAACAACTACGTTAAGTGATTACACCAAGAGCCGGCACACACTGCGTTCCAATTATAATTATTAATGTTGTCGAACACGCGCCATCACCATTGATCAACTCATTCGCCGGAATCGATCAACCACGTATAAATCCGTATTTTTTAGTCGTCTGCGCAGCCACAGCAAAAGCGGTGCACAATTGTTTTCTTTTTTTTTTCTAATATTTTCTAACATTTATCGTTGTTTTTGTTAATTTTTTCTATTAAAGAGGCTGATTTAGATCTGGTTTTCTATTGTACAACCAGCTGATCAACCCCACCGCAGGATTGGCTCTGGTCTCCATCTAATTTTGCTTTTTCATCCTGTCTTCGGACTTTAACGGTCCGCTAATTGTTCGCGTTTTTGAGTTGAATAATATCGTTATTATGTATGCTCAATCCGTTTTTGCACTAGCGTCGAACACTTTATGCATATAGTGTTTTTAAAAGTACGTACGGGTTACTTTTTTTCCCTTACTATTCTCTCGTTTCCTGCTGCCACCATTGATGGTTAATAAGATTAATAAAATATATAACAGAACTACGACGTTTCATTCCGTCCTCTCCATCTCTTTCTCACTCTCTCTCTCTCTCTTAGTCACTTTTTATATTTTCCCGATAAATATTTATTTTGCCACTGTGATTTAATCGACTAATTACACTATGAAATAAATTACACACATATATATATATATATATATATATATATATATATATATATATATATATATATATATATATAAATAAACAACCCTCTAGTTCTGTAACATTGATCTAAAACTACAGGCCAAATATATTTTGAATAGGCATGAGCCACTTTTTAAGGCCATGCGTGTACACGTATATTTTAAATATGCAATTCGTGTATGTATCGTTACAGTATTAAAATACCCATAGTTCAAAAATTAAACCATTAGTTTCATCATTTTTATTTGTCGTTTGCATTATATATATATATATATGTGTGTGTGTGTGTGTGTGTGTGTGTGTGTGTGTGTGTGTGTGTGTGTGTATGTGTATTACGGGCAATATAAAATTTAGTCCTGCCCGAGAAATTTTAACCTTGAATATAAAAAAATAATTACAAAGTAGAAAGTGTATTAAAAAGCAGGAAAACTCAACTACATAGTCGTACATATAAATTATTGTTCATATATTGTTTTCTGATAGTATGGACATAGCTATTAACTTTTATCAATCTGATATGGGAAAACTATATATATATATATAATATAGAATAAAACAAATAGCGAGTAAGAAATATTATACCATGTTATTTTATACTTTGTTATGTATTATAATTTTATTATAAAACATGATAAGTAAAATATTTTACAGTAAATAATAATAAGTTTAACAATTATTTATTTTTATTCGAGGTTCAAATTGCTTGGATAGGACCAAATTGCCCAAACAATGTGTACATTGCTCATAAGATATATAACATATGTTATAATTCATGCCCAAAACTTCGCTAAAGTACACATCAATACTAGTTGAATAAAGTGGACACTTACAATTTAAAATCATTGAATCATACATTAACCAACTATTATTTAAATATATTACAATATATATATTTCCTATGGTTTCGAATCGTAACTTAATAAAAATACTTTGAGTACAATTTGTACAACTGTAGGTAATGTTATAGGCATTAAACTTTGTATAGAAATAGATCGAAAGTAATATAATTTATTTTTAGGTAAAACATTAGGTTTATCAATGTTGTGCATGTAAATTTAATTTATAAACAAATAAATACAAAACATCAGAATTTGTATGCAATTTTTATATGTCATCAATGTTTATCTTGTTTAAATAAATAATAAAAAAATATTTTATAAAAAATATAATTTATAATATCAAATAAAATTGATTTTGTATCTAATACATTTTTATAATATAATACATTTTTGTTTTCAATAAATAAATAAT
The DNA here is from genome assembly GCA_034509805.1 of Sipha maydis. Taxonomy (NCBI): domain Eukaryota; kingdom Metazoa; phylum Arthropoda; class Insecta; order Hemiptera; family Aphididae; genus Sipha; species Sipha maydis. The sequence goes on from JASXSY010000305.1 coordinate 213,120, forward strand.
ATTCGGTTAATGTAAGAATTAATGATTTAAAATGTCTAAGTATTCTACTTCATCCAACTAGTATGGATAATGTATACTCAAGACATGCATTGGAATTGAGATGTAACATATATATATATATATATATATATATATATATATATATATATATATATATATATATATATATATATATATATATATATATATATATATAAGCTTACTTTGACGTAAAACTATATCGATTATATAGTGGTTTACATGTTTTAACATTCACAACAAATAATAGTCATTTTAAAAGTTAACATCATGCGTGTCAGATTATATTTGTTTTTACCATAGCATTGTTCGAGATTTGACATTGTTAAAATCAAATGAAACGAAATAAAATGTATTCATAAAGTATTTCATTGGCCGGGAATCAGTCGACCATTGTTGATTCTACAAAAGTATCCAACAATATTTTCGCTCTCTCTTCTCGTATTCAACATTATGGTTGATTTTGAGGTCAGATATGCGCTCTCCACTCTTCCCTGTTTCTAGTTAATTACTTAAGTTCTGTGTAGCTTGATAGTCTAACATCGGAGGTCATTGGTTCAACAAATTAAATTTTGGACGTCCTCAATCTCTTTTACCTAAAATGTTACCTTATTTTATAAAATTAGTTAGTTTTTGTTAATAGTATTTTAATGTATAAATAAAATAATTTTCTCACAATATTTATCTTAATTTATTTTCAGTATTATCATTCAACGCGTGATCATCATTATTAATATAAAACATTTTGTTTTAAAAAAATAACTATTAATTAATAAGTTATTAGAATAAAAATGATCTACCATTAACATTATTTACTTTTTAATTTTTGTCATTAGATATACATATTATATCGCAAACGAGAAATTAATCGAATATAGTTCTAACACAATATTAAATTCAATATAATATGATGATGTTGGTACTTAATATTTGCCATTTTAATACAATAAGAGTATATTAATATTTTTTTAAATTAACATAATATACGTAGTCATTTATTGTTAAACGTATAATGATAATATAATATACAATTAACAGTGTACATAATAGTACTCGTATTACGGCGTATCACGGTAATCTCATGAAAACTATTCACAATGTCTCTTGGTATGAAGTGATTTCTGACACATTCAGACATTTATTTTTATTTTTTCAACCAGAGAAGTAATAGCTAAAAGTGCGTCCTGCAAAATGGTTAGTTGCTCATATTATTGTGAAATGTCGTCGCTTTCGTTCCCATTAACTCGTACAAGATTCATTCTCAGCTGTATGTGAAAATGATGTTTAGTGTATTTACTCGACTGTCTTGTTATTTACTCGAGATATTCGCGTAATAATTTATAATAAACATTTTAGCATAGAACATTATGTTCGTACTATAATTATTAATATTATAACTATTGTTATTGTATCGGTTTTAGAGTATCATTCATCTGCGAACGAGTTAAATCCGTTGTGCGGATAGGGAAAATTAGCGACCGGCCGGTGATCGGAGTAAATGGGTTTTGGCCATTTGTCCGGAATCCGTTTGGAAACGATCTGCTACGCGTCATAATGGCAAGAGCGCATACTTAGTTGCGAAAAACGAAAACCGTTTGAGGGCAAAATGTCAAAAGCGTTGGCAACCGAGAACACCGCTGGTATCTGTCACGATGACAGGGCAATAATTAAATTATACAATACGGTCAGCGCCAATCTTTGCCTAAGGCGGTTTCTGTTCGGTGTATCTATATTTTTCCCAAAATCTTGGGTGTCGTCGACTTATAACCATAGTGTTTTTCCGTTTTTATTTTTCAATGCTCTCCTCCCCTCATTTTTAATTTTAGTGGTAAACATACATCTATTATTCTCCACAGTAATAAATTGTGTCCGTGTATAGATTCTGTTACTCATATATTTCCACAAATTATTCAAAAACCAGTTAAACGTATTTTTTTGTAATGTAGAATTTCAATCGAATTCCATTTTTAAGATAATTTATGATAAATTAGTTGCAATTGATTATTAATACGAAATTGATTTAACGATAACGACTTGAGAGTACTTGATTCTTTGATTTTTTAATATCTTATGATAATAAAAGCACATATTTCTATGTAATTGTATGGAATTAGCATGCGTGTTAAAAAAATTAAAAAATTAGAAAAATATCAAAAATAATAAAATAGAGACGATCACAATTTATGCGAAGACGTTCATATCCGTTCGATATCCGAGTGTGCGACAATAGGACTTCCAGAACGCCTCAAAGAAGCGTTACGTTGGACATGATTGTCGTGCTCAGCGGTTAGTGTAGTAAGCAGGGTCCGAGCGATCCTCGAGGGTTCAATGGTGGAGATTTTGACGTACCATTTTACCATATGACGTTTTGACCGGACAACGCATCGACAAACCATGACTCTCGATATCGATCGGTCGACTCATTACTTTAAGAGATCGACTCGTTGCGGAGGTAACACTATACGACTTTAGATGATTTTCACTGGACGGATTTATTGAATATTATAATGAACCATAGTTATTGCAATCGATTTCATCACTGCGCATTTGTTGTATAAAATCGTCGGAACACTCACTCCCCACTAGCACTGACGCAATCGCAATAACGGGTTTTGGGTGAAAAACGCGCTGTATACGTGTAATATAGGCTATAATGGACGTGTCGTGTACGCTGATCATGGAATCATATTTAGGGTATTGTATTGAATTTACTTAAAAAGTCGTCTTGAGAACCTGATCAACTCGGCGGAAACTTCACCGAACACAACAGCGATTCGGACTACCGGTAGTTGTTGATAGGTCAACACACTGGAAATCACACACATACCCGGTGCGCGTTCGGGTGACGCCTCGAAACTGCAGTCGGCAGCATGTCCCGCGGCAAGGACGCCCACTCGCTGGCCCGCGGCCACGCGATGTCATGTATATTCGTATGGGGTGAGAAACGGATAGGGGATGAATCGTCAACGCCGAACGAGTGCGGCCCTCGGAGTCTTATGTCGACTTCGGACTGGTCGCCGCCCAAACGGTACGCACTGCCAGGTGTCGAAATCACGCATAACATTACGGCGAACCAAAGTCCTGCGCTTACGTGTAATAAACCTGTGTACATGTGCACGTGTGCGAACGGCAGCGTGAGTGCGCGTGTGTATTTACAGGCGCCCGCAACACTAGCGGGGTAAAATGTCCGCGCAACTCCGCCCACTCGCATCACGTACACACGCTTTCGTTTTAACAATTCATCACCGACCCGTGTCGGTGTTATTCAACGCGTATTGCGTAATATGACGTGACGAGGGGAGTAGCACCCCGTCATCGACTGCGGGGTGGCGGTGTGACGATGTTATTTATGTTATGTTGTTTGGGTTTTTTTTTTTTTTTTTTTTTTTTTCCCCATTAGATTTGGTGTTCAAGAACAAATGTTGACGGCGCATACCCGCGTACCCGACGATCTTCCCGCGCGTACTTCTCCGATGCTGCTAAGGTGTAGCGACTGCAAAAATAGGGTCCGAGCGGATAGGGGAAGAGTGAAACAACCTCTTTCGTGCGATGAATAACTGTCTTTGCCAAAAAATTTGATACTCGACTTTTATGTAATTAGTTTTTCAACATTTATAATAACGGGGTTGGGAAAAGGACGTAGTTGGATTAGCTTAATGGTTTTATGAGCTCAGTTTTTTTTTTCTCAGACACTAAAAATACCCATCGATTTTTAATCACTACGAAGGCTTTATTGTAATCGACGTTGCTCTGTCTGTACAATAAGGCCAGATGCAAAATGATTTGATATTAAGAGTCCATCCGATACTTTTTAACTAAATAGTTATGAATATAACTTTGAAATTCATATTTATTTTAAAATTTCATATTATTATTGATTCGTATATCAAGTAAATCTGTAAAACAATTACTCATACAATAGTTAAATATAAATAAAAATAGTAAATTTCAAATAAAAATCAATAAAAATATTAACAACTTTCCAAATCGCGAGTTAACATTATATTATTATAAGACATATTATTATATTTATCGTTTATAACTGACTTCAGTTAATTTTTAAAACGGCTAAAATAAGCAGAACAGATTAAGTGATATTTATTCAAAATATTAAAACAAATATCATCCCAATGTATATAAAAATTCAATACATTTACAAACAATAACTTTTTCCACACATAAACCCTGCAATATTTGATTAGCCTAATCCATTATAATAATAAAGAGATGATTCAATTTATATGTGTAATGTGTAAACGAATTTATACGATTCTTCATAATATGAATGGATAACTTAAAATATGACATTCAACGTGATTCGTATAACTTCCTAATTTTAAATCTGAGTGAAACGGAGAATGTATTGGTTTTACCATATTTTTGTGTTTTTTTTTTTGAAACTGTGTACCCGATTTTGATCCGAATGATTGATACGATCATCACCAAATAAAAAGTATAAAATCGGACTATATTATAATTGGTAATTTTGAAAATTTCTTTTTGCAATTTTTTCAACTGTTTCCTACATAATTATTAAAAATTGGCAAAAATGTATAAAAAGTATGGCAGAATTTACAGCATAACATTTTCGTGAAATACAATTTTTATTTTTATCGCAACGGAAAACAATTTTCGGAAAGTAATGTCATTTTTATTAATGCTTGTACCACTGTTTACTATACACTGTATATGACATAATTCTCATTAATTTTTTTAACTAATTATTGATAGTTAAAATGTTCATGTTTTCTTAACTTTTTTTGTTTTTAAAGTACTAATGATTAATTAATCGATATGATATGTTTATTACATTTGTAAAATATTAAAAGGGAACTTTGTGTGCAATGGTATGAAAGAAAATTACCCAACAAGGGCAAGTTGGGTTTTCTCGAAAAACGAAACTACTGTGTTTCGAGTATAAAAGAGAATGAGATCCGGTAAATTTGCCACATTGTCTGTTGTTTTTTTAATAAAACACGGACACTGTTAATTTAAAACTTATGTACCATACTAATTATACTTAAAAATTGTGATAGTTATGAATAACATGAACTGCGCGAATTGTTTATTTTAATTTTATTTTTTTAGTAAATATACAAATTTATACAAAATAGAAACAGAAATTGGTATTTAAATGTACACAGTTATTTTTGAATATAAAGAATTGTTGTCTTTAGTATTAATTACTAAAATATGATTATATTTAATTTAATAAAAATAAGAAATGCTGTATAATACATATATCTACATGTATATACATTATTTAAATTTTTATATTAAATAAACTGAGAACCCTTATTTTTATAGGGAAAATTTTTTTGAAGATAATTTTTCGTTAAAAATACTATTTGAAATTTCAAAAAATAAGTAAATTTAATAATTTTTAAATATTCTTACTTGATGCGTAGTTTATAAATGTTTATTATTCTTTAAATTTCAAACTATATATATATATATATATATATACTGAGTATAAGGTCTATGAATATAACGTAAAGTATTAAAAATTATTATTTTCTAAATTGAAGTCGCAGTAAATATTATTAGTCCTTGGATAGTGGTTTACTTAAAGATTACTTGTCAACTTCTAATTTTATTGACTTTTGTCGAATATACTTATATATTGTTTTGCATAAGTATTTTAGATGGTTTTTCACTCAATATATTCTACCATCAGTAGTACTGCAACTACACGAAATTATTGTTTCAATTATATTACTCTATATACGTATTAATAAGTGTGCCATGTACATGCATGTGTATTTGTGTGAACGTATGTGCGTAGTCTTATTAGTGTGTGTGTGTGTGTGTGTGTGTTAATTTTATGGAGTATCGAAACGTCTTCTATTGTTGACCTTTGAACGAAACGCAATTACTGTTGTCTTTTTGAGATTCCTTTACTTGCCGCTTGGTGGAGAAAACTAGTATACGGAAATTCTATGGAAAGTTTTAGACCTTTGGGTGGTTTACGTATAATATAAATTAACCTTTTCGAGGCTAGAGAAGTTTTTAACGGATTGAATCGGACACGCCGGACATAAATTCGTAGTACAAGAGCCCCGTGGAAACAATCCGGCCGGAAATTAAGGTAATCGAGTTTGGTGGGGAAGTTCTTTTTCGTATTTTCGAGAACAACAGTTAGTGTGGGAGTACGTGAGTTGCAGAAGCCCGGAGCGTTGCGGAGGGAATAAGACCATCAATTAAACCTCGCTCGCAGGCTCCACAAATTTACAAGAGACAATAAATATACACCCGGAATATCTGATGCAGTGTTTAACCCGCCTCCATCGGTGTGTATGTGTGTTTTATTCACGATTTCTCTCTCTTTTCACCGAGCGACGCCTTTTTGCCATTCTTACCCCCAGGGAGTGATAATACGCACGAACGACCGATAATGACCGTATTTATTCATTATATATAAATATATAGATATATGTGTGTATGTATATGTGTGTGTATGTATGTGTGTGTGTGTTTGGGTTTGTGGGTTTATGTGTTTGCGTGCATACGTGTGACACAGTTTACTAGCCCGCAAGCAAAGCAAAAAAAAAAAACATAAAAATAAGGAAATTAAATTGAAAAGGAAAACAAAAGATGACAAGGATAAAAGTGTCTTTTCGACGATAACATACCGAGGCATCTCATAGTGGCCAAAGGAAAAAGAATAAAATAGTATATGGCACGATCGATTTAACCACAAGGTCATCTGGGAGACATTTCTGGGATGGATCAAAGTGACTTTTTTTACACTTCTCAGGGCTCCCTCCGGTGTTATTCACACGACTGATACCAATTAGTTGATGGAAAAAAAAATATATATATATAAATATAACGTTTAAAAGAATCATAATTTAAATCATAAATGAAAACCAAAATGTGTTAATATAATTCATGAACAAATATTAACACCATGATCGTAATATTTGAGCAAAAACCACGCAAGAAAAGGAAAAAACAATTTTTGAAATGTTTCTAATAATTAAAATTAAAATGATAAAAATATTCATTTAGGTTAAAATTGTACTGTTATATTTAAAAATTTTACAATTGTTTACTATAACTATCATGAATAAATTCGTGTCTAAACGAATAGCTTTAAAAAACTGATATAACTATGTCAAACGTATTATGATAGAACTTTATCAGTACGAAAATTTTAAAAATTTTTTATTTTAAATAAATTAAATAATTTAATATCAAATCTTATTTGATGCGATTATTCGTAATAATGTTGTTAAAATTATTTTAATTGTATGTATGATAAGATATTATCGTTTTATTTTTATAATGATGTTGATAAAATATACCAATCAACGTCATTTTTTAATTATTAAATCAGTTTACAGTGACCACGAATCTTTTTGTATTAAAATCATTGAATAGATATTTAGATGTTCGTAAAAGTGGTTTTCGTTATATATAAATAAAAATTGGATTCTGTGAACATATAACTATTGTACAGAATACGATTAAACGCTCAGAAGGAAACGCGTAAGCGTTTTAAAATTAATTATGAATTAAATATGTCGTCATTTTTATCTATTTCAAAAACAGATAATTTAAACATACAATTAATAACAGCATACATTGTAGCCTCACTATCTTGGACAAATAAAACAAGATTATTTTGCTGTAAAATGCATATTAATGTAAAATTCTATAAAAATATTTTAATATAATACTTAATTGGATTCACTCCTTATTCATCTGTGTTAGTTTTTAATTAAAAAAATATTTTTCTATTAAATAGTTGTATTTTTAAATTATGATTACTAGTTTAAGTTATAAC